>CAESWR010001194.1:96818-113046 GCA_903171835.1 Mullus surmuletus
GGGGGGGGGGGCTGCCAGTGGCGAGTTAAGGATGTTATGCGTCCAGCTGTTTGCCGAGCAGCACGTGTACAAACACCGCCACCGTCATCGTCTTAGCACTGACATCAGCTGCTCGCATCCGTACGCACTTCTCCACCGGCCTGCTCGTCTTACACAGGAGCGCCGTCATTTCCAGCCTCCAGAGAGGCTGTTTAAAACCATCAGCACGTGCTACCTGCTGAGGAGCAACCAGCTGGCGAGGGCCACTCATTTGGCTCTGGAACTTATAAATATGTAAAAGTTTGGCTCTCTGTGTAAAAGGAGAGACGTCAGATGCCCCTTTTTCACAGTTTTTAAGAACAACGTGGCCTCGTGTTGACAGCAAACACTGTGAAAAAGAGGCTGCTGTGGGGAACGGTCGTCACAAAAAGGAATAAAGCGGCCACTTTTCTGAGATCCACAATTCCCTTTTTTCTTAAGATGTCGTTGCCCTTTTTGCCCTTTTGCATCCCTGACTTAAACAACCTGATAAGCGGGGATCAGTCTCTGCTGCCCCTAGTGGCCAGAGCGAGTAACACCAAAATATTTTTACTTCTAATGTAAACACTGGCCCAGAGGTTGGTCTCTTTTTTTTTTTTTTTGTGGATAGTTCAGGCTGATGGTGTGTGATGAGGTCGCAGCAGGAGGTCAGGGTTTGTTCCGCTGGGATGCCAGGCTGCGGCAGTGCAGGTAGACGGAGAGCGGGTGGATGAAGGCCACCAGGCTGAGCAGCGTCAGGGCGATGTTGACCTGCAGGGCGGAAGCACAGAGAGGTCAGAGGTCGGCGGCTGGGAAACATCCCCCTGTGGGAGTTACGCGCCGTCTACTCACGTATAGAGGGTCTCCGCCCAGGGGCCCTTTGACCAGAGCGAAGCAGGGGTACTGCAGCAGGGAGAAGACGGCGGAGAGAGCCATGATCAGGCCGTAGAGCTTCCCGAAGTGATAGGGTGGGAACCTGCACACACACACACACACACACACACACACACACAAACACACACGCACACACACACACCCACGCAAAAGACAGGCATTAAAAATTCATCATTCCTGTAACCACAGCAACAAAAATTTGCTTAAACCTAATACATCAAAGTGGATACTTAAAGGGATAGTTCTGATTTTTTTATATGAAGCTGATGATGGTGCGTGCAGTGATACGAATGGAGGGAAAAATAGTGCCGGGTGATTGCGAGGTCGGACTTTTTTGCGGCCAAGAATTCGTGACTCTTTTGAACGCATCGTGTTTGTTGGAGCAAAACGCTTTATCCGTGTGACCCCAGCAACTAGACGGAACTACTTTTTGCAACACCAAAATCGGGCTGGAACCCACATTAATGATAAAAAAAGATGATTGAATGATTGCTGCAATAAAATTACAACTCGTGTGTCTATTATTTTCCTTCAATGAAGTACTTTGTATTTTGTTATGGTTCATTCTTCACTCTTGATCCACGACGAGTCCAACACATCATTGTTAATCACTGCGAGTGTGAGGTGTGTGTGTGTGTGAGGGTCCCGGCGAGGGGCGGCACACTCACGCCACGCTGATGAAGGCCGCGTTGCCGCCGTAAAGGAAGGAGCGGTTGAGCACTTGCAGGATGAAGGTGAGGTACTGCAGCGGCAGGTAGAGCGTGGAGGCGCAGATGGAGAACAGCAGACACTGCAGCGCCGTCAGCGAGAGGGAGAGCACCGAGGCCCGGAGGTCCGCTTCATAGTCACTCTCCCCTACACGCACACACATACACACGAACATGAAAAATTGCAGCTTTTGTCTCTTGCTGTGCTGACAACAAAGTCCGGTATAAAAACATCAAAAACAGCCCTCAGTTGTGTACGGGAAGGTCACAGTTGTTTTGAATATGGAGTTTTGCATAACTTCATGATAAGCTGTATTATGTATTTGTTATGTATGTATGTGACAAGTACATTTTCAGGTTTTGCATCTTCCTCTGTGTGTGTGTGTGTGTGTGTGTGTGTTCTCTACCTGCGGCCCGAGCCCTGCCCTTGTGTCGGTCCATGATGAGGCCGTTCCAGGGGGCGCACAGCACGCCGCACAGCTGTGTGATGGCGAAGGCGTTGGTGTATTGGCTCACTGAGGAGGAAAACCACACAGTCAGGAAAAGAGACATGGCCTCTGTGTGCAGGTGTGTGTGTGTGTGTGTTGTTTCTTTTGTACCCAGCGTGGGCTCTCCCTCCGTCAGCAGGTGCAGCATGGGGTTGAGGGTGCCGATGAACATGTAGTGTCGGAGCTGCATCACCGACAGCCAGACCAGGTGCCAGAAGAAGAGTCTGGACAGGAGGCACTCACGGAAGCTCTTCTCTGTGATCCGGGGGAGGGGAGGGGGGTTAACATATTTTGAGTAACATATTTTTGGGAACACATTTTATATGCGAGTGGGTTGTGCTGACCTTGTTTGGCGGGCGCGTTCTTGCCCAGCATCTCCTCTGTGGCGCCGCTGGTGTCACCATTCGCCGCCGTGTGCTCTGAAATCCTTGATTCGCCACACGAGAGCCTGACAGGGGTCGAAAGGTCACAGCGGAGTCATGCAAAGTGATCCAGCTCCTGCATTTTTCAATATTAACTTTTGTTTTTTGATTCAGCGACTGCGTATCAGCCTGGACTCAAGGTTTGAAAGGGATCTGTTCTAGTGTATCAGCAAAAAAAACGATTCTCGGATTATATCGGCCTGCGTCTAAAATCTCCAAAATAAGCACTCTGAAACAAGCAGTCCAACTCCACTTAGAACTAGTTTTTATGGTTAAAAAGGGGGTAGGATTAAATAAGTATATACTTTCTCCTACTCCTTTTGAACACGCAAATAAGAAGACGAAATATTTTCCTAATTGTTTTAAGTTATGGCTTCATATTCTTTTATTATTATTATATATATTTTTGTATTTAATTTTTTTTATTTACTACTACTATTATTTTCAATCATCAAAATGCATGTAAGCCATTGGTTAATGATAAATGGGTCAGTTTTTCTCATGCTTTCTCTCACGCTACTGTTGCTGACTATCCTGTTTGAGTAATATCTCTTGATTGAGCCTTTTCTAACATTCATTACCACAAATAATAAAAGTATGTATGATTCATGCTGATATTGTATCAGATGGATATCGGTATCGGCCAATACTCAAGGCTGCAATATTGGTATCGTATCGGAAGTGAAAAAGTTGCATCAGGACACCCCTTGTGTGTGTGTGTGTGTGTGTGTGTGTGTGTGTGTGTGTGTGTGTGTGTGCTGTCTGCCCTCCTACCCGTATGTGTAGTGATCGGGCACCGGGTATGGAATGAAGGTTCTGGGCAGCAAGAAGAAGGTCCTGAGCAGGTGGACGACGCTGCAGGCCGACAGGAACATGAAGCAGGAGTGCAGAGAGACGCCCTTCTCGTACAACACCTGCAGAAAACACGGCGCAGAGCATCGTTGGTACACAGAGGCGGCGTCTCAGGAAGGACGTGCCGGCGACCGGCGCGCGCTCACCTTGACGATGAAGAAGAGAGCGGCGGAGGAGTCGAAGGCACCGTTGTAGAGGGTGATGATGGTGGAGCGACGGGAGCCGAACAGGTTTCCGACCTTCAGGAGGGAAAAATAGGGATGATGAGTCATGCACCATATCAAGCTGGAGAAGATCAGATACACATATATATATATAGCAGCCTTTCTTAAAGGCATAGTTCAGATTTTTTGACATGAAGTCCGTATGTATGATATCCGCAGTCCTATGAGATGCGTCACAGTGGTCTCCTTCCGCCTCTTCCTGGCGTAGTTGAGCGCAGTTATACGAAGGGAGGGGAAGGGATTACTCTTTTGAACGCATATTGCTTTTTGGAGCAAAACGCTTTATCCGTGTGACCCCACCAACTAGACGGAAGTACTTTCTGCAACACCGAAACCGGGCTAAACTCCGCTCACAGGACGCAGTGGGGGAAAAGTCACAGCTGATGAACAACACCCATGGTGAGGAGCTCATACAACTTCATGTAAAACCTGAACTATCCCTTTAACGTTTGTTGAAACTATGGGCGCAGATAATATAAAATTAAAAATTAAAATTATAAAAACTTCTGCCCCTGACCACTGTCATTTTTTTATTATTCAATGCATTTTTCTGTCTTGCTATGTGAATTTTGCACTTTGAATTTGATATCTTACATTGTCAAATGTCTTTATATCTTTTATACTGTCAAAGCCGTCTGACTGGTACTTTGGGGAAGGGTGGGGGGGTTCGGATGAGAGGGGATTCAATGTCCTCTCTTGTGTTTTGTTGGACCTTTGTTAAATGTAAACTATAAATTGTAAAAACTAAATAAAAAGGCCTTGACCAAAATAAAAAGTGCTGTAACCGCGTCCAGTGATGATGTAACTGTCCACCCGTGACACTTTGCACAGAAGCGTCTTTAGGAAGCGCTAAAATGCTGATGGCGCCGTTAATCACGACATGGCGCAATCGGTGTTTATGTTACGATGTCATGCGATTTCTCCTTTTTTTCCTGCTTTGCTTTGGAGGTGAAGTCGGCTTAGTTTAGCCGGTACACGGTGTAAAACCGGTATGTTCAGTTTGAATCTGTGTTAGCTTTTGCACCTGTGAGTGTGTTCACATTTGCCACAACTGCCAGAAGGGAATGTGGCTGGGCCGCTCTGAGGTGTGGCTGTGTGTGTGTGTGTGTGTGTGTGTGTGTGTGTGTGTGGGGGGGGGGGAGAAAAATGCTGTACCTGCAAGTTGGTGACCAGGAGGAGGATGCCGCCAACGGCCAGGAGGGAGAGAGCCGGGAAGAGCAGGTTGGAAAGAACTAATGGGAGGAAAAAAGAAATATATGTATAAAAGAGTGTGAGAATCCTGCCAGCTTCTTATGATATCTCAACCTTAAGAAAATGCGGGGAAAAAAGGGGTCACCTGTGGTCGAGAAGGCCACCATGAGGGCGCCGGTGGTGTACAGACATCTGGTGGTGTGAGGAAAAAGAACACTCATCACAAATTCAAATCAGCTATCAGTCAAAAAAACAAAAACAAAAACACATTGAGGTCGTAGTTCACATTCACACGCAGCTCCCGTCATGTTTGGAGAACTTCTGACCCAGTTTGACTCCCTTCTCTTGGGCTATTTGCATTCCTTGGGCGTGGACCCCCCCCTTTTTAGTGAAAACATATGCGTGTCCGGAGTGCCAGGTTATTACTGAGGATTTACTCCTAATCACTCTGCTTTTCCTCCAGACTTTTTTTTTCAAGAGTCTGGCATTTCAACGCCCTTTAGGTCTTTGTCTCCTTTCCCATAAAACCTCTGCAGCTCCTCTCCCTCCATACAGCCGAGCTTCTGATTCCCAGCAGTGTATTTATACACACACACACACACACACAATGACATTACACCCAAACAGAAGCTCAAACAGCACAGCGCCCTCCTCCCTCGACACCACTCTCTTCTGTGTTGCCAGTAAGCGAGCACCTGTTTTAGTCAACAGACGGACTCAGGAATCCCGAGGAGGAGCCGAGACTCAGATCTCCACGCAAGAAGAATGTGGGCATCTCTCGGTGTTTCTAACTGGGAAAAGTATGCAGTGTTGGACGGCGCAACACATAGTTTTCTTTTAAAAATAATAATAATTTTCTTTCATAGTTGTCTTTTCAACATCTCCTGTCATACTTATGCAGATGACACACAACTCTACATGTCAGTGTCCTCACATGACTTCACTCTCACTAAGTAACTGTATTCAACAAATCAATGAGTGGAGGTGCCAGAATTTTCTCCAGCTAAATGCAGACAAGACAGAGGTGATGATTTTTGGCCCTAAAAATGAAAGGTCAAAGATCAGCGCTCACCTTGGCTCTATGTCTTTGACAGCTACATATCAAGCCCGAAATCTTGGTGTAATTATCGACTCAGACCTGAACTTCAACAGCCATCTAAAGTCTATCACTAAATCTGCCTGTTACCACCTGAAAAACATAGCCAGAATTAAGGGGTTTCTGTCCAAACGAGACATGGAAAAACGTATCCATGCATTCATTTTCAGTAGGTTGGTTTATTGCAATGGCATCTTCACAGGTCTGAAGAAGATCCAGAACGCTGCCGCCAGAGTCCTTACGAACACAAGGAACCTGGACCACATTACACCGGTCATTAATTCACTACACAAAACACTGAATGGTCTCGGACCAAAATACATGCTGGACCTGCTGGATCCCTACGAAGCATCCAGACGCCTTAGGTCATCTGGAACTGGTTTGTTGTGTGTTCCAAATACAAGAACAAAGCAGGGTGAGGCAGCATTGTTATTATGCTCGTCACCTGTGGAACAAACTACCTGGAGATCTAAGGTGTGCTCAAACTGTCGGCTCCTTTAAATCAGGGCTAAAAACTATTGTTTACTGCAGCGTGTTCTTAACTTAAACACTTATCTGCTGTACTCTACTGTCCTTACTTTTCAACGACGCAATGTTTGACTTGTGCTTTTAATTATCTCACATCTTTTCTTATCCTTATTTTATCTTATTTGTGTTTTTATTTCTATTTCCATTTTTAATTGATTGTTTTTATTGTTTTCAATTGTGTCCTGCTGCTTTTAATGTTTATGTAAAGCACTTTGAGTGACCTTGTGTTGAATTGTGCTATACAAATAAACCTGCCTTGCCTTGCCTTAACTGCGGCTGTCAGCCTGTCAGTTCTTTGAGCTCCATCTTTCACGTCATACAGCCAGAATCTCTCTCATGTGAATCTTTCTCATGTGAATCTTTCTCATGTGAATCTTTCTCAAAGTACAAAAAATGAAAAGTGTTTGCATCTGAAAGTCTATGTGAGAATCAAAAGAAATCGACTGATAAATTAAACAGTTATTCTTTGAACGCATGTCCTAGTTTTTTACTCTCTGCAGAGATTCTGCACTCACTTTTAGTGTTTTATGCTCCTCACATCTGGAGTAAACTCCCAGGTCCGCTCCAACTCTTGGCTGCTTCAAATCTGGTTTTTAAATATTTCCTGTTGATGGTTTTCTTATTATCTCACTAAGCCACACTTGGCAGTTTAGTCTCCTGTTATGTAGCAGTCATGTTTTTCCCTCCTACACGCAGTAAAGGCGTCTGTGTCGTTTCTTTGCATTGGTGTGAGACTCCAAACAAAACATCATCCAGTTAAACCATTGATGCTTTTCACTGGTTGATGTTTGTCACTCACATTTTCCACAACCGATCTGGAAGGTTTACTAGGTGACGTTTTACACCCATGAAGAGATGCGAAACTTTAACTAAAGCCACTGACAATAGAGACGTCCCGATACAACTCTTTCACTTCCGATACGATACCAATATTGCAGCCTATTGTATTGGACGTGTTGACGGATACCGATATGGATCAGATACGATATCAGCACGAATCACAGATACTTTTACTATTAATTTTGTAGTATGGAATGTTGAAAGAGGCTTGATCAAGTGATATTACACACACCGGGAACAATAGTCAGCAACAGTGAGAAAAATGGACCCATTTATCATTAACCAATGGGTTACATACATTTTAACTTAAACATAAGTAGAAGTGCTTATATCAGAGATTCTACATGCAGGCTGATATAATCCGATACTCGTTTGTTTTCTTCTGATATTGGACCGATATCCAATCAATATCGGATAGGGACACCCCGACAATTATCTATCAGTCATGTATTTACATCCTACATAAAGGTGTCTGTTGTCTTGTGTTTCCTTGCATTAGTGAGAGACCACAGAGAAAACACAATCCAGTTAAACCATTCATGCTCTTCACTGGTTGATGTTTGTCACTTGCATTTTCCACTACCAAGCTGGTGGGTTTACTAGGTGACGTTTTGGACCTGCGAAGCGATGCAAAACTTTAACCCTTAGGAGTTCCTTAAAAAAACGTTCTCAATCGTCCCTTAGAACAAAAAATGTCCCCTCCCTCAAAACTGCTGTAAAAATGACATATTACTATTCTTTCCACTTTAAATGAGTCAGTCTTTTTAATCAACTTCAGCCTGAAATATGTATATCAAATATTAATTATTTGGGGGGATTTTAACCCTTCAAATGCCATTTTTTTTTTACGTAACTTCACAGTATTTGAATCATAAACATTCAAAATCTCAAAAAATGTAATTCAATTAAATGTAATTATTATTATTAGAGCCTCGGATGGGTCAATGATTAGCAGCAACATTGAATTTGAGGCATTTTTATTATTTCTGCAGTGACAGATTTTCAACCATCTACCTGGTCAAAAAACATCTGCACAAAAAGCATCCCAAAAGAACTCTTAAGGGTTAACTAAAGCCGCTGACAAGAGTTAAACTACTTGATAATTAAGCGTCTCCGGGGTGGACTCACATTGCAAAGAGCCGAGCCACCGTGGTGCCGAAGCGGTCGAAGAGGAAGCCGTTGGGCAACGTCAGGAAGTTATTCATGAAGGAGGCGATGGTGAAGACCAGGGAGAACTGCTCATCCTGCCCGCTGCAATCTGACAAGAGGAACACAAACAAGTTCACACGCGATGGAGTTCAGGAGAGCGCTGGTGAAGGAAGAGGTGAAGCGACCTCAACTCTGCTGCTCTGCTGCCTCACCTAGAACCTGCGTGCCGTTGGTGGTGGTGGTGTTGGCGCACAGAGAGCTGAAGTATCCCTCCGACTTGAGGACGAAGACCATGGAGGCCCACCCGAACACGGCGCCTGCGAAGCACAGACACTCCAGCAGGCCTGTGGTGAAGGTGAGCCAGCGGCGCAGCATCAGAGGCATCCTCGCGCTTTTTTTCCCTCCTCCTCCTTCTTCTTCTTCTTCTTCTGCTCCTTCTTCTTCTTCCTCCCCCACACCTGCAAACAGCTGGCTTTCCTGGTGTTGCCTGCCGGGAAAACAAAGATAAAGATTAGAAATCTTTGCAGGTTGCTCCGTTTCAGAGGGGCTTGAGAGGAACGCCAGGCGGTCCTCCCTCCCCTGAGAGGAAACTTCTGCATATATTTACATGCGTTTACTTCTACTTTGGAAACCTTCCCGGCAGCGCTCGCTCGTCAGACTCCCCCGAACGCTCCGGCAGACCACTTTCTCGGCCCACTCTCTTCCTCTATATAGACCAAACTATTCCTTCCGCTATTGAGCCCCTCCCCTCCGGCCCCCACTGTTTTTCTCTCTCTCAATCCCCCTCTGTGGAGAACCACCTCTACACACACGCACACACACACGCACACGCACAGCCACGTGAAAACAAGCCACAGAGCGGTGCCGTGCCGTGCCGTGCGAGGGGGAGCTGTTAGTTACCAAGACGCTGGCCAGATGTGAGGGCGGTTCTGGTGAGAGCCAAAGATGGGGGGGTCACGTGACAGGAGAAAACGGCATGGCGGGGGCCGGCAGGCTTCAGCGTTGGTGGGTTGGGAAGTTACAAAAATGTGATCAAGATGCCGTGTTGACTGTGACATTTGTTGCTTTTTCTCCATATTAGGCTTTTTTTCATCAGATTCTGACTTCATGATTATCGTGGGCCAAAAACGTCACGATAACGATATTATCATGCTATCAACAAAAATGTAAACAATAATAGTACAACCTTTTCATCGTTTCTCTTTTGGCAGGCTAATTACAATCAAAATACCTGTCTAAGGTGGTATAAAGACAATACGGAAACATTAAATGTACAACTGCACACACAGTTTTTAAGTAGCACTGGATCCTTTTTCACGATATCATATGCACATTTTTAACACGATACTGAAATTTAATTTCTAATTAAATTTCTAATCAATTTCTAATACCGGTATGCCGCGACAGCCCTACGCCATATCATGAAATTACAGATATTGAGAAAAAGCAACAAATATTAACAAAACACAAGAGCACAAAACAAGAGGATAAGCGGCCTTGCATTCTTGCCATGTGAGCGTATCTATGGCGATGGGAGCTCAGTCAGCCGGTCAGGGGATCTTCTGGAGGTGTGTGATCTTACGGGCTACTGGAGGTCAGAGATGTCATTACTACAAAACCCGCCGCTCGGAAACAACCTCGTGCAGCGCCGATTTGGTCATCGATCACAAGACGATGCTTTTTAGAGTAACACCACGTCCTCAAACCACACACTTCTTCAAACCGCAGAGTTTGTGCGAGCTTCACTTCCCCCAGGATTCCGCAAGCTGTGTTTGTGAAGATAACGTGGAGATAAATCAGAAATGACCACTAAGAATTATCACGCAGAGGAGGAGCATTCATCATCTTCTTATCGTTAATCTGCTGCTTTTTGCACCTAGATAGAAATTACAACGCGAAAAATGAGCCATGGTTTTTGTTGGTCATTCCGGTAACCATGGTGACAACATACCGGCTCATGATTCTGCTTCCCGACTGATGCGTGTATCTGCCGCTCGCATTCCCAGAAAACCTCCTTCCCGACGCGGCCCTGTCCCTTCAGTGTGTTTCAACAGCAAAGTCGCCGCTAGTAGCGGAACATCACAGGCATCCCTTGCATAGCAACCGTTGCTACACAGCTGATAGCTCTGTGATTGAATGCATTAAAGACCACCGGTGTCTGCAGATACAATCACTGCACATGCACATGGAAGAACAGAGAGCCACCTGCCGCTTGTGCTGGAAACTGAGAAGTCGGTCTGCTGGATCATCTTTCTGATTTGAATTCATAGGTTCTGTGCGTCGCTATCGCTACGCTTGCTGTGTTTACTTCAAAAGAAGCATGAAAGGAGGTGAGAGGCCGACCAAGGCTGACCGGTGGACTGATAAAGAGCAGGGAGGATCCCTTATCTGCAGCGGCACTTGTCCTTGCATTTCGAACACAGAGAATATTAAAGTAGCTAAATCAATGAAAAATGATCTTCTACAACATCCACATGGAAGAACAGGGAGCCATATGCTGCCTCTGCAAACCTAGCAACTGTTGCTAGGCATCACATGCATCCTTCAGGGCAATCGATCACAAAACACTTCAAACTTGGCGCCCCATGTGTATCTTCTTTTTTAAATCCCTGCACAAAACCCTGAATTACATTATTAAAACCTGCTTTCGTGGTTGATTTCACCTTCTGTTTTTAATCAGGATTTTTCTTTTTCAATCTGATGAGACCAACAAGATTCCTGCCAAAGGTCTGAAGGAGTTACTCTCTACGTGTTGATTTATTCACCACTGTCTGTCCAGTCTTCCTTCAGAATGTTTAAGGGAGATTGATTCCAATGCTTGTGGAGGCACCCCCCCCCCCCTCCCCACACACACACACACACACCCTAATTGGGCTCTGGCTCAGCTCTTCCGGAGGGTCCAGAAAATGAGCACAAAGCATTTGCCACACAGTGACCCCACTTCAATTCCGCGTCGGTTGGTCTGAGGGAGAAAAATGCCGACATCAGCAGCTCCACTGGCAGCCAATGATCAGATGTCATCATCCGTTTCACTTTTCATGGGTCAAAAGCAGCAAAAATAGAAAAGAACAGGGGATTCTCTCCGTGTCACGCTCACTGCTTCTCCTTTCTGAGAAAGTTTATTAAAAAAAAAGAAGGATGTTAAAGTGTGGGAGGCTGGCCTCGCCCCCTCCACAGCACCAGAAGCAGAGCCTCATGGGGGCCTGGAGGGGGTCCAACACACACAGATCAATAACCTGGTTAATGTTTAGAAGTTCAAGGGCAGCACGCTTCCACACCAGACAAATACTTTCATCAGAGGGCGAGTTACACAGGGACATCACAACAAAGACTGCATTCGCTTCAGTGGCGAAGCTTCAGAGGAAACTGAGAAGTCTGGGATGAATATTAAATGCAAATCAAGATATGAAAACACAGAAAGTCCACACGAGAGGCGGAAAACCCCCACAAAACCACACACACGTGGACGCACAATCCACTTTATCCACCTTAATCATCAGAAAACCAAACATCTCAGACCTCCTCAGCAGCTCTGAAGATGCTCAGCAGGCAGGGCTTCCTGCAGAGGGGGCGGGGCTCCGTGTGATGACAGTGCAGGAGGAAAAAAGGCATTCAGATCACCATCCAAAAAATCCCACCTCAGCAACACGATGTCTGAAATTCACATCGGGTCATTTGCACCCTGCACACACACTCCTACACACACATGCTTTCAACACACGTCTGGACACAGTGGGCAGCGGGAGCCACGCGTGGGATCCCACACACACACGTTTGATGGTGTCTGGCGCCTTTTCGTGGCAGGATGTGAACTTACGTGATGCCGTGACCTCCTGTCAGGATCCTATTGTCCACACTAGACAGTCATTGTGAGCGCCGTATCCTGCACCGGCCGACGGGAGGGGCGGGGCCTGCGGATGGGAGGGGGCGGGGCCTGCGGGTGGGAGGGAGCGGGGCTGTCTGATGGACGGGAGAGGTGATTCTCCGCAGTCGCCTCTCCGGGTCCTAGCGCCCTCCGGTTTGACAACGCCGAATCCACATCGTTCACACATCATTCAGTTTAACCCGCGTCGGAATGTCATCACTGCATGTTGGAAAAGCTCTTTTGTTGTTGTTGTTTGACGATATTTTGCTTCGGATAATAAGAAATAAAAACATTTGTCTTTCGTGTTATGATTCTGGTCACACTGCAGTCTCTTGGCGCCCCCTTGCGGCCATTCTGTGGTTCTGTTGCCCAAAGCTTGAATGATAAATTGATCAACTGAACTTTAAAATGATGAATATAATCAGAAAAAGGCCCTTGGTGGTGTTTCATGTTGGTTTAGATGATTTCACCAGTTCCTAACTACTTTGTGGCTTTAAAAAGTTGATTAAACGCAAGGCAATTAAAAGCAAGACATTTGTTTAGTTCAGTTTTGAAATAAATGATGTTCAAAATGTGATGAAACATGAGCGAATTCGGTGAAGCCCTGTGTTTATCTACAACAGGCGTCTGCTGCTAAAAGTGTGAGGAAAATAACCGGTAGTGTGCTTTGTTGATGACATTTGTTTTTTTTTTATCTGACTGCAAATACACTTCCTTATCAGCAGACAAGAGGAAAGCAACAACAGGAAGAGCACAACACCACGGACACACACACATGAACATCCATCCTTTCTTTTCTTTGATCTCTACAAACCAATTTAACCGAAAAACCTTAAAACCACACATCCATCTGACTCTGATCATCTATCTGACTCTACACGCACACACACACACACAGACACACAAAGCTGCACACACACACTTTTATTTTGTCAAAGGAACTCAACGCATCTGCGTCCTCCCTGTTTACCAGCATCAAACCCTCTGGTTTTACACACATCCAACAGAGAAACAGTTGCTCTGCTCCCGTGAGATCGTCACACACGCAAGATGGCAATGGCATATTTATAGCCCCCCAAGACAGAAGGGAGGAGGAAGAGGAGGAGGAGGTGGTGCAGGCTGTGAGGGGGGGCAGGAGAAGATAATGACAGATGGAATGAAAATAGAGCTTTATTTTTAAAACCATCCATTTTGTGTTGAAAGAGCAGATACTCTGCTCAGCTGGTACAGAAAGGTACAGTAAGACGAGTCCTGTTGGGAAAATATGCATCAGCTGTTTATGGAGTGAAATGATAAATGATGTGGACGGACAGACGGGAAAAGAGTAAATCACAGGAGGGAGCTTTAAAGTGTGTGCAATCTTGAGAAATAACCGTGGATTCCTGAGTGCTTCGCATCAAACAACTCATTTGAAAGTTTCTGCCTAATTTTCAATCATGTTTCCAATTGATTTACCTCGTCTTTCACATTTTCATGTCTCTCGACCACACCAGCGTTCACAGACAGCACGCAAATCACACTTTCCCGTCAACGCAAAAAAGGAAAGCGCAGATGGCTGTGTTGTACACAAGTGTTTACTAGAAGGCATACCCACATGCGTGTGTGTGTGTGTGTGTGTGTGTGTGTATGGCTGTGGTTTCCACAGCAGACGCAGCTGTCCGGCCCGCTGGCCTGCGCCTATGTCACAGACGCTCTATTTCGAGGCCCTGTGTTGTTTAAAAGGTCAGATAAAGAAGCATAGGCATCCTCACAAAGCGAGAGCGAGGAGGGTGTCGGGTGAAGGGGCTGAGGGCTGGATATCTACACACACACACACACACACACACACGCGCCACAAACACCAGGCGACAAGGAGAGCAGAGGGTGGCACAGTGAGGAGGCTCCGGCGTTTGACGGGAAACTTTCTACAGACATTTTGCTCCAGTGGTGGACCGTCACACACACACCATGGACGGAGAAACAGCAAGCCAGGAGACCGCCGCATCACCTTCACACACACACTCCGGCGACAGTGACTCCACTACTCCCACACACTCCAGCAGCAATGACCAGGTAGGTGCTTTTTGGAAGTTTTTTTTTTTTTTTTCAGAAGTTCCATTACTTCATTTTACCAAGAAAAGGGCAGCCGGAGTATTTGAAGCCCTGCAGGTGTTGAAGCGTTTTAAGCTGCTACACCTGTTATTGAGCACACTGGCTTACACACACACATACAGAGGCTTTTCTATTCTCACTGATGAGTCAGGAGTGCTAAGCCTGACCTGAAGTGGCTGTTCCTGCAGGAGGTCATCAATAATAATGGAGCAAATGTGCCTCAAACTGATATTTTGTTTGTATATTTTTGAATTATTTACATTAGAGATCATCTGTATTCAGCATTTGCAGACACAGAAGAGAGATGAAATCACTGAGTGCTGGCAGACAAAAAAACAACAAATCACTGTATTTGACACTCATTGAGAAAAATTGTGTCCCATGATTCATTTTGGTGCTGAGATTCATTTATTTTTTGACTCACACTTTATTTTGGTTCACTGATGATTTTAACAACAACTGCCAAAGTCTCCGTCTGACGGTTCGGCTCCTCTGCCAGATCTAAATCAGTGAGATACAAATCCCATAGTGGTGCTTCAGGTCTCGCATTACATCAAACCGTTGGGGCGACGACCGCGCCATCCCCAGAGGAAAGCAAGGACACTAATTTTAGTCGATCTTACATAATGTTACTTTGCCGAATCTTCAGTGTAACAGTCCAACACCCCACTACACAGGTTTGTAATAATCACTGGCAGAATTGAGAAGCTTCTATCTCGGCTAAAATCTGTTGATTCCGCTTGCTTGACAAAAGAAAAGACACACACAAAAAAAATGGGTTCACATAAATCAGGTTTGCATATGAAGAACCACCTCAAAAACAATACATCGATAAGCAAGATCAAATGTGATAAACAAAGAGAGAAACAGTTAAAGCCAAGTCCAGTAAATTTCATTTCTAAAGCACTTTTTTTTTTTTAAGACAACCTCAGTTAGCCAAAGTGCTGCACAGTAATCATACATACACTTATAACAGTATACATATATAATAACAGTAATGGAATAAAAATGAAGACAGCATTAAAAGACATAGAATAAGAATATAAAAATAAAAAAACAAAAAGAGAATATAGGATAAAAGGATTTTAAAAAGTGATATATAAGATAAGATATATGTAAAGTCATATAATTTCTTTTCTAAAGTGGAGTCAAAAGAATAAAACTGCTGCAATACACACAAAGAAAATTAAACCCCTCTTGTCATACAATAAAATAAGACCAGATACATTTGTGGCACAGTAATCCACAGATTACTGCAAGAGCGAAGTTGTGACTTGTGTATTTACCAACGTAGACAAATGCGAGGACAGCTAACTCCTCTTTATTGTCCTGCAGACAGATGAGCCAGCGCTGGTGGAGAGCAAAGACCCTGACAGAGGGACCCCAGAGGGGGAGATGCCGGAGGGTCAGGGGCTAATGGAAGAGGAGGGGGAGCAGCAGCGGGGGGAGGACGACAGCGTCGGAGGGGACGCCGACGAAGCCCAGACTCCTGACGCCGAGACCGGAGAGGCGGGACAAGATAAGGCCGAAGCATCTCCGCCTGCCGACGTGACGGATCCTGGAGCTGCAGGGGGAGGAGAAGAAGGAGAGACGGTGGGAGAGGAGGAGAAGAACGGAGGGCGAGCGGAGGAGGTCAAACCCGAGAAGGACGGAGAGGAGGAGGTCAAACCCGGGAAGGACGGAGAGGAGGAGGTCAAACCCGGGAAGGACGGAGAGGACGAGGTCAAACCCGGGAAGGAAAGAGAGGAGGAGGTCAAACCCGGGAAGGACGGAGAGGACCAGAAGCCCCAAAACGCACAGGAGGAGAAAACCAAACCAGTGGAGAGCTTGAGCAAGGAGGAGAAATGTGTGGACGGGAAGAAGGGGGGAGAGAAGAAAAAACAA
>CAESWR010001195.1:16511-29648 GCA_903171835.1 Mullus surmuletus
TTGAAAGGCAGCAAACAGCCAGCGCTTGGCACTTCACCATGAACCACGAGGCCCAGGAAAACATCTGGGGCGGAAGTCAACTTCTAAAATTGGGCGAATCACCATGATGACCAGTTTACAGAGATCTCCGTCACATTCACGTCAACGGTCAGGCTCTTCTCATCAGCTCATCGGGTATTTGGTTGATACTTTTATTACTTTGATTAACGGGGGCTGCTTTGGAGCCACAGTATTTGGTAGCTTAGAGATAACAATGACGACAGTAACTTTCTATGTGCAATACGACTTTTTCCACTTGCACGACTGGTTAATATCAGGCAATATTTCTCCCATGATGCAGTGTGTGCATCATGTTGTGAGGGTTTGAGGGTTGGATGGAAGATAGATGGTTTGTCCTCTCTTTGCTCGACACGTCCTACAAAAATCAAGACAGCTGTAGTTGTTTGTGTTTTGCTTTGTTTTTTTTTAACTGTTGAGAAACGTATTTATTATGTGGATTTAAGAGTTGAAATTCAAATCTAAAGTGATCATACAAATCTTTTTATCATGGAGGAATCAGTAATACGATTCTGGAGGAAAAAGCACTTTTGACACAAGTGTGAAATGTGTTGCAATACTATAAAGGAGATATAGAAATTATGATTTAAAACAGAAAAGAGCAAATTAAAATGTGTTTTTTTATGCAAAAATAAGAAATATCTTCCAAATCCAGAGGAGACGAAGGGAAGTATCAAGTTTATGGATAAAATCATCCAAAACAGACAGGCACAGCTCTTCACCACTAGGTGTCAGCAAATACAAACTTTAAAGTGAAAATGAGCGCACAGTTTCACGCCTTCTCTCAACCCCCCAAGTGCATGTTGCAGTTTATTTTTGCCAAATTACTGCTAAGAAATAAACAACACTGGGATGCTGAACGCACACACGATATAGAAATATGCAACAAAACACAAAGAACAGAACCGGGCGTGCAGTTGCTTCACACACAGTCAGGCGGGTCCATGAGGGAAATCAGGGTCCAAATAGATAGAAAGTTGCTCACAGGTTGGTAACCTGCTGCAGTCCTGGTCTGGATGAGCAGATTGTTTATTCCTGGTATAGATCTAAAAATGTGATGAATTATGTCATGTTATGTTACGGCTAAAACTGTAATCGTGGAAATGTACTGGGTACTTTGTGCGTGATTGGGAGCCAAACACCAAAAACAGCTGATTACTGATGTGAAAGACTGGAGAAGACAAAAGTGGAATTAAACTGAGGGTCGTGGATTGGTCTTGTTGCTGAGGGGATTCTGCTCGTCACCCCCGAATACACCTTGTTTTCCCTGGAAGTATTTTCACCCCAAAAAAATTCCACTTTTTGTGATTTTCCTGAAGCTTCTCCTAAATTTCCTGATAATTATATGAAGACATTTGGGTGAAATTATCGATTCAATTATTTTAATTTCAGTCTTGTTGGGGGTCTGTGACCCTCAGAACTTTCCTTCTGTGTGTCTTACCTTTTATCAGAGTGTTTGTTAGGTGGACTTCGCAATATTGATTAAAAAAAGACATTTATTTCAGCTTCTTTGTGAGAAAACCTTACAAGTTTGTTGCAAACCCTTTTTTTCCCAGATCAGGATCCTGGATTTCTTTCTTTTTTTTCTTCTCTTCTATTTGGCTCCAATTCAATGAGTTGGTGATTGTGTACAAGTACCCACAGATGAGTGTGAGTACTGCACCCGCAAGCGGGCGAACCCATGAATGGGGAGGCGAGGACTGCAGGTCGGTGTGAGTTTTTGCAGGCCCAGCATGCTTTGTGTCAATATGCAGAGCTCCTCCTGTAATCGCCGCAAACGTGTAAACTGTAAACCAGGCGTGTTTTGCCAAAATACGCTGATGATCTGATTAATGGGAAAATACTGTCAATATTTGTCTCCAGTGATCAGGAAGCAGAGGATCGTGCCGGTCTGGCTGCAGCTCGCACAGCTGTAAAAGCTTCTGACAGGGTTGAAAGTGAGACGGGCGAGGGCGTTTTTTAGGTACTTTACTTGACAAAAATTCAGGAAAAAAAAGTCAGACGTTTCGGGCAATTCCAACATGTAACAGATCGGCCTCGCCGGAGGAACGAGCTCCCCACCGAGTTACCGGATTTTATGAGGCTCCTTATTTCCCAAAATGGAAAAACGATGAATATATTTCAACTGCAGGGTAATATATCTGCAGGAGATATTTCTAATCATGTTCAAGCTTCAATATTTATTTTATCATTTATCTATTTATTTATTCATTTGTATTATATGCTAAAATCAGATTTGCTGATTTGGTTGAAAAAAAACCAAAAAAAGTGTCATTTAGCTGCAGCCGATGGGGGCAAAACACTGTAAAAAGACCCCAAAAATGTAACCTTATTTCAAATAAGCAAAGTGAGTCATCATCAAGGGACTGCTTTTTTTTGAGTGGTAAAAAAAATCTCCCCCAAACAGAACTTTTTTTGGGGGCCATTTTTCAATAAACCAATTGGAATAAAAAACAAATTTGAAGTTCAAGTGTCGCCTGCAAAGTGAACTTCAACTTCAAAATCACGCATAAATATTTCAAGCACATTAAGTCGCGGCGCATCTGTTTGATTCAATCACTTGCAACGCTCTCTTTAAGTGTGGTGCAACAGATTTATTTTTCTTCTCCAACATCTTCTGACCAATTAGCCTCACACACACACACACACACACACACACACACAGTGAGCATCGGCCCCCCTGGACACAGATGTCTCATGAGCCATCAGTGTTGCTGGATGTCACGCGGGCTCCTACAGGCTGCCTGGCTGGTGTTGTGACTGATTATTTCTATCTTGCGCTCTGTCAGGAGAGATGGAGAATTATATCGGCCTAAGGTGGCGTCGGGCCTCGCCGCGTTATTGATATCACCGTTAAAACTCTGCCATCCAGCTGCCCGCTTCGACATTGCCGCAATTAAATCGACACGGCGATACGTGCGTGTGTGTGTGTGTGTGTGTGTGTGGCAGAGAGTAATGGGCCCAATAGTTACTGTAACAAAACAATAATGTAATTCGGCGTGGCAGCATAACACGGAAATATGTGTGTGCGCGCGATACATGACAGGGAAGTTAATGGGTTATTATTGCAGTTCGCAAACAAATGGCAGCGGCGCGGCAGCAAAGTAAGCGGACTTGTTGCAAACAAACAATTAAAAAATAAGTGCGCGGGCCTCCACAGATGGAATTAGAAAGGCGGTCAAGAAAGTCATATTGCACTCTTCTCTCCCACTTTGCATACAGCAGGCAATATTAGGTGATGAATATGGTAATGGTCCTCATTCTAGTGGGACTATCTCCTTTCAGAGGGGAAGATCTGGTTCTGCTGTAGATTCGATTAATTCCTCTTCATGCCACTCCTCATTTTTGTCCTCCCCCCCCCCCCAACACCACACTCACACACACACACACACACCCCTCCTCGCTAACACTTTCAGCCCTATGATATTAGACGAACAATCGGAGAAACAAAACGAGCTGGAACAACCAAGATGGGAACAGATGGCACGTAATTGCCTGGTGGAGGAAGCCAGGGAGTCAATTTTTACCCGTCCTGGGGGAGTTGCAGTTGCAAGGCAAAAAAAAAAAAAAAAGTGCAGGTGCATTTGTTTTGATCAGATATGGCCTGGAGGAAGCATCTGAAAAATATTCATCACACGCATATTAGCGGCAGGGATTTAACAAAAGCGTTGTGGCTGAGTTCTGGGATGCAATCATGCAGCTTTGGTGGAGGCGAGGAGTTGCGGCCGAGTTGAGAACGGCAGATGCATCGCAAATTAATATCACACTAAAGTGTTGCAAAAACTGTAAAACTTTCAGATGGTGGCAGTCTGTCCCCCCTAAATTTGCCAACCCAATTTTACCGTATTTGTGACAAAGTAGAACTATAAATAATGTGAGACAACTTTTCCGGTCTGGTTGTTTACAGCGAAAAGGGGGAGGGAAAAGTTGTTGCTCTTTTATTTCTGAATTGGATTGAACAATAATGGTTAATCGGTTTTGGCAATCGAGGCTGCGAACTGGGATTCACAACAATAAAGATTTTACATTTCATCTGCATTTAGTCTCAGATAAACAGGGTTTAGACAACAAATCAGATGCTGAATTTTAAAGCATGAAGAAATTGATCATTAAAGCCGAACAAACTCTGTAAATTCCAAATATTTGCCTTATCAACCTTAGAAAACAGTGTATAAATACATATATCCAAATGTAAAATTAGAAAATTTGAGAAGCCTGAAAAATTACTCCAAAATCTCTGTCCCTGAAACAAGAAGTCATTCCCCACCAAAACACAGAAATGATACCAGTCTGATCACTCGTTCTTATCATCAAAGGATACAGATTTTTTACTTGATTTACTACCTCAAAAATAATTTTCCTAACAGGATTATAGTCTCAATTTACGTTTTTAGTTATCTTCAAACAATCAAACTGTCCATTTTATGTTTTTTCCGACTGCATTACATAAAAATACAAAGTCATTCCAAAGTAGGTTGGTATTGAGCTAATCGATAATGCTAGTTTGTAAGCCATGACAAAGGAAAAAAAAACCAAAGTCTCTTATTTAGGGTTTCCCAATTGTTTAAATCCAATAATAATCCATAATGATGACCATCAAAATACCAAATGCAAGGATTTCTAAGCGGTAGGTCACAAAAAAGAGCGTTAGCTTTGCTTGAGAGTTGCTGAGTCTTTGCTAGCCGTGTCTTGCTTTAGGAGACCGTAGCTGACACGCAACTGAACAGCACTGAGTTTTCCAACACAAAGACGAGGTATGTTGCAAGGTAAGGCATTGTAACATATGATTAGTTGCCTCGCAAGTGAGAAATGTTGCTGCTTAACTTTGATTTGTTGCTCGCCGCTGTAGTGGAGGTTCATGTCAACAACTTTATTTTGAGATTGACTTCAAGGCTGATGGTTTTTTGCTGCTAGCTTCAATATGTCACTTTGCTTCAGACTGAAATGGTTTGCTGCTGCTAGCGTCAATATATTAGCTAGCTTCAGATTTAAGAAATGGTTTTCTGCTGCTAGCTTCAGTCAGCTATCTTAAGATTTAAGAAATTTGTAGCTAACTTCATATTTAACATATGGGTTCCAATGAGATTCCAAGGGATCCAATTTTTCCCCAGATTTAACCGCTAGGTTGCTGCTGCCAAGCTTTGCTTTATTAGCTAGCTTCATAACAAATGGTTTGCTGCTGCTAGCTGCGCTGGAAGCTAGCTACAAATCTAACAGATGGCCATGAGATTGACACAGCAAAATAACAGCCAGTGGATTAAGAGTCCAAATATTTGTTTCCAAGGTGAATCCACCTATGAAGTCAAAAATCCACTCCCGTAATCTTTCAATTTCAGGATGTGTGCTAAGTCAATCAGTGGTAATGCGTGATTTGCGTACGTCCATACGAGGGGTTTGTTTGTGTCACGGCGATAAAGGCGGATCACGCTATTTGTCCGCCACCACTTCATCCTTCAAGATGAATCGCTCACATACTGTACGGAAATGAATTCCTTCTTCTCGGTCCTCTAAGCTCTGACCACATCTGTTCAATTACCAGCATGGAAAGTGCATTACCATTGGCTTTGTTGTTGGAGATGCTTGATTTTCTTAGTAAAAAGCAGATGAATTTGTAATGTTGTGATCCCCTCTGCTGTGAATCTCCTCAGCGGGTCTGAGGGCCCCGAGATCAGAATAAGCATTTTGATGAGCTATAGGCCGTCGCTTCTTTTTACAATCCCAAACTTGCGCTGCCTGCCCAATATCAAACTAATAAATTACAGCCCCCGTCTCCCACATAACTCACTGATAAATAAAAAAAAAGGTCTGCCATAGTGTGCAGCTGTGACCCAGGGTTACCTAGCAACAGGTCATGCCCAGACGTGATGTGCAAGGTAGAGATGCACCTCCAAGGAGCCGGAGAGGAGGGAGGGATGGAGATGGAGGTGGAGGAGCGTCGGGAGGGAGGGAGGGAGGGAGGGAATGGGTCTCATCCTCACTCTCTATGACCCTTGACAGATAGAAAACGCACTCAGAGGAAACGGCGTTTGATTGACAGGGATATTTGAGGAACCTGAGACTCCTTGGTTCCTCCTTTACCGGCCAGGCTGGACTCGGAGCTGCCTTGTGCCTTGTGAGAAGTTTCCGCCTGTTTTTTTCTTTTTCTTGTTTATTTTGGTGGGTTTTTTTAACAGCGACAAATTCTGCCCTAATAAAGCTTTCCATTCGGGCGGGAGAATTTATTTGTGTCCCGTTCATGTGTATTTAAGATGTGGCCCTAAAAGAAAACAATCAGGATTTGTTGTTCTCCATCCCCTCGGAGGAGTCATCCCCGTCACTTTCCTTTTATTTCCTGTGTACGTAACACACACACACACTCACACACACAGACACACACAGCGACAGAACAGCATTTGCCACAGTGAAGCACACAATCAGCTTTCCAACCTCTGTGCCCAGAGAATTGTCTGATGAAAACCTTAACTGACAGGCCTAAAAAGATTGAGCAATAGCACCGGAGACGCACATCCGCAGCAGTGTACAATGTCTTTGCCAGAACAGTGCGACATGAAAATGAGTCCCCCCCCCAACCCCCCCCCATTTTCCACCCCCCCACCTCCATCACCGCCACCACCACCCTCCTCCTCCGCTCTTCCTCTGTTGCCTGTGTGACAAACCCTCAAGGGGACTCTGCAGCTGTGTGGGGTTAGCACATGGTCGAGTTAGGGGCCACACACACACACACACACATGCACACACACGCTGACAAACAAAGCAAATATGGAATATTTATGGCTGCGTTAACTGTGATAAGTTAATGAGAATATGTTTTCTGGGGGTGATTTTCCAAGCAGCTGTCACTTTCAGCCTCCAAATGTTAAAATATACCATCATACGACGCCCTACTGAATAATATAATACGATATACCGTACAGTATAGAAGACCTTCCATGTGTATTTATATATGTTTTGAACGTTACTTATCTGCCAGAAAAACGTCATTCCAAACGCATCAACGGCTTCGCGATCATCAGAACCGGCAGCAGCCCGAACACGCATCACCCAATCAGAGGTCATTTTGAAGGAAATGGTATGAGCCAATCAGATCACTGAAGGGCGGGATTTAGCGCTTTAGAGTTCTTCTTCTGTGGTCCGGAATTACCACAATCAGATGTGGAAGTAGGTCACAACCAGAACCGGGGTCCATACCTAACCAAACTGATGATGTCATTGGGGTCGGTGGTCGGCCCACCCACGGGTATCTGCAGAATGGCGTCGTCCAGGTTGACTCGCCTTCGTCCTTTGAGGTGTTTTTGCCCCCCGGACTCCAAATCACCAGCTTCTGTCTCAGGTGTGGCTGTCAGTGGCTGATGAGTCGCTGTCCTCGCAGCCGTCCGACCGTGACATCAGTCTTGACCTCCCTCAGCAAACTACACCTCCCGTTGCCGAGGTCGTGCGTAGTATGGGGGAGAACCATCAGCCCTGCGGCTTTTCTTATAGTTGACTGCATGTTTTGGGATTTTTGCAAATTGGGATGTAGTTTTGCAATTAATTCCAACAACAAATCTCTGAAATCCCAGCAGCAGCCAGCAGACGGACCGAACTTGGACTAAGTTACTAGAGAATAAAGCATGGAGGCTTTGTCTTAATGCTGAATGAAGATGTTAAATCTTTCACAAATGTCACCATCCTCTTCTATATCA
The DNA here is from genome assembly GCA_903171835.1 of Mullus surmuletus. NCBI lineage: Eukaryota > Metazoa > Chordata > Actinopteri > Syngnathiformes > Mullidae > Mullus > Mullus surmuletus. Next base: position 24,251 of record CAESWR010001195.1, read on the forward strand.
GACAGGGGGGGGTTCGGGGGGGGGGGGGGGTTCAGCATGTCGGGGTGATGTGTGATCATTCACAGCCAGCCGACATGACGTATGCCGTGAGAGGATGCCCTGGGTAAAACGGGCATCCATCACAGATGCTAACAACTCTGATTAAAAATACATAGTGTGCAAGCGGCCCCCTGGTGTCGCCGTCAAGCCATTTGGGCTCTAATTGCGATTGGTCTCCGTTATGATCAAAGGCAAGTCACACCTGCCCGCCTGTAGCTTTCGTTCCGCTGATTACACTTTCAAATTTCATCAGCGTCAAGTTGATGGATATGAAATTATGGGGTAAATTTGTTTACCTGTGGTCAACACAGTCACCGTCTTTTCACGGGCTTTAACGCTCACCCCTCCTTCCCTCCCTCTTCTTCTCTGCCTCTCTATTTGAGCCTCCTTATTCTTCTTTCCTTGAGTTTTTCTTTTGCCTGCAGCTGATACTATTTGCTTGACTTTGTTGTGTCCCAAAAGATAACACACGGTGTTGCAGGATTTGTAGCTTGCGACTAAAAGAATACCAAAATACCATACGGAAAGCCTCTTTCAAACCTTCCAAAAAGCCAACAATTGGCTCCAATTGGCAATGGGAAAGGGTCTGATCGGCATTGTCAAACAACGGGTTTTAGCGGCTTCAATCAGCTCCAATGGGAACAAACTTGTCTATGAGATGATGTTGCTGCAATATAGTATGTACAATATTGTTCAGCTGAGGAACATTAGCATTTTTGTTTTTGGACCCAACAAATCTTTTGTATGATGGTGGACGGTTTGTAAGTTGGTACTTTATTCATCCCTCAAGTGCAAATTCAAAGTCACCAACCCTTCATGTAGTGTGTGCAGGCAGTATCTGGCTACATTTACATGCAATCAATATTGGTGTTAAGGTCTATATTGTGGTTACTGAAACACTGGGAATAAGGCATTTCCCTGCGTGAGCAAACAGGGTTGTTCCTGTATCCATGGTGATTGTAATCAATGGTGGAATCCCGATAAAGCAGCAACGCACGGAGAAGGTCTGCTACAAACCCTGCTTGGCGTAACTTTGCGCTCCCCTTTTTGTGGATCTGTCTATCCCGCTACTTTCTAGCATCTCCAAATGCCAGGATGTTTGTGTCTTTCATCACACTGATGAAGTGATTGGTTTCCTCCTCACTCCAAAAGTGTGGCGTGGTGTTGCTCTCGCCTTTGGCCATGTTTATAAGTAGTTCCTGGACTCCAAAGACCAAGATTCCTTGCCAATAGAACATGAGCACAACACTAATTCATCTTCATGATCATATATTGGCCTTAGAAAAGTAGGAACCCAGGGGGAAAATGTGTGTTTTTAAAAACCAGAATATGAGCATATTCTGCTTATTCAAACAGGTTATTGGTGTTTCCATGGCTGCGCTCAACCAGGTTATTGCTAATATTCCGGTTAGAAAAGGCTTATTTGACTGCATGTAAACGTAACCACTGTAGCAATGGTAAACTCGTTAAAAACATTTTTACGTGTGGATATTTGGCAGGAAAGCTGTAAAATGGTAAGTTTTCTGTTGTCCTTTTTCTCCAGGCAAATATCAAATCAGTGTAATCTAATGTTGCACTGGTGAACATGATTGCAAGCACTAGTTTTAGCTGCAAAAGCGAGTGTTTCACGACAAGGACAGGTTTGCAAATGCCTGAAAGGACAGCTTCCGCACCTGAGACAAAGATGAAGAGGGAAATGGCTCTTCCTCTCCCCCTGCATCCTCGCTGCCCGTCCCTCTCAGAGTCGGCGAGTGCCGAAGCATCAAGAGGAGGAAGCCTTCACTCCAGACTTTGCACCCAGCGCTCACCCAATTTACACCTCTCCCTTTCCTGCAAACCCCGCCCAAGATCCCCTGGTGACAGCACCATGCTAACTGTCATCTCCCTGCTGGCATGACCGTGTGTGTGTGTGTGTGTTTGTGACAAAAGACAAAATGGGTGTGTATGAATCTTAAAGAGAGACCATCGAACGCCGTGGTTGCCTGTGTGAGCTACCTGCTCAGCAGAAGGTTCAGATCCACGGACAAATGCTGCAGGAGAAACAGAAGAAAACACGTTCAAGCACACATGCCAACAGAGTTTTTCCATTTACAGACGATTGCGCAGCTTCTAAAAACCAGCCAAAATGCTCAAATAGTTTCTAGTTTAATTCTCACGGTCGCAATCACTCATGCCAGGATAGGAACCACCCATGTACCCAGCTGCTCTTTATGGAAGCAGAATGACACAATTACCGCGTGTTTCACTCATCAAAGGGAGGGGGAAAGAAACAAAAAAACCTTCATAGTATTCAGAGAGCGATGGATGCTCAGAGCATAAACAAAAAAACACCTCAAGATGGGAAGAAAAAGCCGGTCGTCGTGAATAGTGCAGTGTTTGTTGTCGGCGCGGCGCTCTCAGCTGATCGCGCTCCCACCTGAGCTGCGTGAGGAGAAAACACGGATAACAGGAATCATGAAGGAGAGAAAAAAATAAAAATAAATCACTCGACAGGGTTTGAAATGATGTACCTACTGTACGCAAGGCCTGTTTAAACATCTTGACAGGATTAGAGTGGAGTTAAACTGCTTTGCGGGCGCAGTTAATTGAAGCGGATGAGGTTTTTAATAAAGCGTGCAGTGTTAGCAGCTGACAAATGGCTCGGCTGACACACAGGGGAAATTGCATTTAATGGCATCAGGTATGTGCTTTGCTGGAGCTTATCACATTACACTGGTGGGTGCACACATACACACACACACATGTGCAAACACACACACACACACAAAGACACAAGCGTCCGTGTGCACGCTGGCCCACATAAGCTCGCACGCATCAATTTGCGCTTACCTGAGCCAGTCAAGGTGTTTTCCCTCATGGATTTCAATTATGGTTCAGCGGGACGCCTCGTCTGGAGGAACCAGGGAGGGACGGTGTGTGTGTGTGTGTGTGTGCGTGTGTGACAAGCGTATCACATCTTTGTTGTGTTGCGGAGTGTGTCACAGCCGCTGGAAGCTGGAAAAACACCAGAAAGTGGTGCCGTGACGTCTGTTTTGATTTCTCTCATATTTCAAATCATCTTCAATTATGGTATATCGTTATCCAGTAAGACAAGAATAAAGTCTTTTAGGTCAATCACTGTGTCATGAGTCTAAGAAATGTGACAGGAAATGCATGCTTTACCGCACATAAACAACCTAATATCACATTTCTACCAAATAAAGTTAACAAGCTTGCCTCGTTCACGTCAATGGAATTTTGCCCGTTCAATTTGAATACATGTATGTATAAGCTCTGCCATGAAGTTAATCAGCAATCTTGTGTTTATCGAAGCGTTTCCGTTATCCTGCAACAGTTCACAGCATCAATTTACAATCTCCTCAATCCATTTTTAATTGTAATGTGGGGGGGTGGGTTTGGATGGGGGGCAAAGGGGAAAAGCTTAATTATAAAGTCAACCTACTCTGACCCTGGTGCCCTCGTAATGGCAACAACAGCCACGTTCAGCAGTGTCTTTGTGATGCAACAGCTGCATGCCAAACAAAAAACAATCAAAGTTGGGATATTTTGGTTTCATTTGCTCTAATTTCCACAATTTCAGACAACTTGTACCTATGCAGCCATGACAACTTCAAAAAATAAATGAAGGAAATAAAATTTTCCTCCGGAGGGGCAGCTCGACCAACGACTGCAAATGGGCTGTTGCCCAGGCAACAATAGCCCGTCAGTTGAGCCCGTCCTTGCACACCATTGACGCAATTTTGCTGAGTGAAAGGTGGGCTCATGCCTCTGAATGTTCAAATGCTTGTTGCTATCATGTCACATTCAAACACTGGACATGGAGGACAAAAGGTTTTGTCTTTGTCAAATCTTTGCAGAGGACGTTGATTTGAAAGATGGTTAAGTGTACATACTAAACCACACCATACAATACCACACTGTACCATACCACATCATACCATAATATACTACACCACACATACCGTAACATGCCACTCCACAACAAACCACACAATAATATACCGCACCACACCCTAACATACCATACCACATCACACCATGATATATCTTAGCATACCTCGCTATACCGTAACGCGCAACACCATATCATAATAGACCACACCGGACCTTATCGTAACGTACAACACCATACCATACCACACCATAATATACCACATAACATCCCATCCCATACAGTACTGTACCATACCACACCGTACCATACCTTAACATACCAAGCCATGTCATACCATATCATACCATACTGTATCATATCACACTGCATCTCATTCTACCATACCATAGTATACCAAACCGTACCGAACAGTACTGTACCATACTACACTACGCCACATCACACTGTAACATATCACAACATGCCATACCATATCCTACAGTAGTGTGCCATTCCACCAGTCACCATACCGTACAGTACAAAATCGCACTACACCACACCGTACCATACCACAGCACACTGTACTGTATCGTACCATACCATACCATTCCAAATGATACCATACTATGATGTACCATGCTATACATTGCCATTGGATTCTCAAGTCACAATAGTTGTTTCAGAATCATTGACGTTCCAAAAAACCTTTAAAAAAAAAAAGATGAGGGATCAGATTACCTTTTTGTGGAACTCGAGTGCGGTGCCATTTAAACGGAGTGTAAATCGTGAGGCACAATGGGGCTTCATTCACAATTAGAGGATATTGTATTTTAAAATCAATATAAAGCACAGAACACTGGGACGAGGTCACAAATGCTTTACTTTGCCAGTGTGCTGATTGAACGTGAAGAGGCTTGTGATTCTTGCATGGCTGCTACTTCACGTTAATTGATTATGGATACAGTATTTGTCACGCGGACTATACGCATGGAACTGCTCTTAGAGATATGCACTGTGCGTGTGATTCTGGTTAAACAACACACAAACTGGCCCAGATTGTGCGCATGGAACTTACTGAAAAACCTCAAAATAATTCATTGTTGCCACATTTCTGGCAGAAAAAGCCAAAATATCATTGAGGGATCCATTTCCTCAACGATAAAGCGGCATCTTGGATACCACAAAGGCCAAAAACTGTCAGAAAGGACAACAAGACAACATGAATTATTTCAAGTGATATGTCGGGAGAGGGCTGCATGGATGCCCTTTAGGAGTTGTCACTTTGATATCTCACCCACTAGCGCTCACACACACACACACACAGATGCCCGCACAATACGAATGGCCACGGTGTGTGTCTGTAAGAAATTCCTCATATGAGGGAACAATTAGAGTGTCTCATTTTCCCCTAATATCAATCACACGGCTCATGAATAAAGAGAATTAGGTCCTCATGATTCCATACAATTGCATCTGCCCTTTGAG
>CAESWR010001195.1:81543-95541 GCA_903171835.1 Mullus surmuletus
GGATTTAAAAACCGGCCGTCAAAATGAGGCAGAATGATAACTGTGTTTATCTCCCTGGGCTGGGACGGGCCATCTGCTGTATCGGGGCAAAAGCCAGCAGGGCCAGTCCACTTTTGGCACCATCACTTTCAGGAAATCTATAGCTGACAAATCTCTGCGGCAGGATATGAGAGCTGCAGGCACTGGAGAGGCAATATCATTGTTTTTTTTTCTGCTTTACCTCTGAAAAAATAGATTGTTTTCAGTGGTGGGGCAGCAGGTCGGTCGCTAGCATAATAAGTGTGATGTGGTGGTGCCCTCGGTGCCCCCCCTCCCCTCCCCTCTAAAGTGGACCAGGCCAAGCCAAAGCAGCAGCTTAACAGTTTTTGCCCGTCAGTCCAAACTGTGAAACCACCGACTGTGATGTCTGCAAACTCCAAACATGGATTATGTGATGGATTATTTGATGAATGAGAAATTCAAGGTAGGAATTTCTTCATCGCACGATCTCTTTGAGATGATCACCCCCGTGTTTTCCTTTTGTTCGACAGACGTCACCGTGCAGTTACGGCAAAAAAAAATACAAGTGATTCACGATTTTAATTTCACCTCGGCAGCTCCTCACTAATGCTTCTCGGAGTCTTTGTCAGTCGGCTTGTTGGAACATGAAATCCCAGGTACCTCTTGAGGGATACAGCGCTTCTTGATCCACTGACAATCGTTGTGAAAGACAACCAGCAATGGCCAATTTGTACGTTTTGTGTGGTATTTTGGCCCTGAAATGTGACTCCCGTTCTGTGAAGAGGTTCACTTTGAGCCAAATGCAACACCTTTGATGTATTTATCAGATCAGACTGTAAATCATGGCGGCATAGTTACACCTCTTGACAAGCTTGAGCAGTAGCTTCACTGCCTACCTACTGTGGTTTGGTGCAAGAAGTCAAACTAACCACTTCTGCCAATGTCCTCTTCACATTCTGGATTAAACCCTAAATTGGATTCTCAACCCATCAAAGGGTCTTGAAGTTTGATGACATGACAATAACGGATCCTGTTTTTCCAGATATGTAGAATCACAAAAACGGCCTCTTGAATCTTGACGTCTTTCTCCATAGAGCAAAGATGTCCTTTAACTTGCTGAAAGACGTGAGCTTGTCTATGGCTTCACATTAGTTTTTTGATTCAGACAAGCCAACATGTGATCAAGTAGACAATTGCTATGTTTACATTTACACCTTCATGTAATGTAGGTCATGTGGTGTAAACCCCTTGTTCCGATTGCCATACCCCGATTAAAATCATTCTCTGATGGCTAAAAACTCTATGAAGCCCCCTAGAACATTGTATTAACCATAACACTGGCTCACATAAGCGCATTAAATGAAAAATACCTTGGTAGTTACGTTACTTCTCAGCAAAGAATTGTGGTAGTTTGGTCTTCATCCGTGAAATCTGCCGTCACTCCTCTTTCCCAGCAACTCAGGGGGGCTTCTGATTGGCCAGGAAGTCGCACGGCTCAGCTTGCCATTTCCCCGGCCATGTCTTCCGTCATTTGTTGAGGGACTTGAATGAGAATGAGGGTTGTTATCAAACCGTGGCCTGTAACTTCCAAGAGAACGACACAATGTTGCGCAAAAGCCAGTATGCCGATGGCATCATGGGAATCGTGACGTAGCTGGAGTGCATGGAAACACTGAGAACGAGGGTTTTGTTGTTTCTTTTATGGGCAGCCGATTGTGTTCAGTCAGACGCAGCTCATAAACGAAGGTGTTTTAGCAGTGTGTGGGCGGGATCAGCTCACCCGGCGCTGACCTGCTCTCTCGGCCAAACATCTGCCCGGCGCCGTGGCCTTTACAAGCTCTTCCCGGGGAGGAGAGATGACAAACAGTTCTTCCGACACACACCGAGATTTACTGACCTACTTGGCTCCCACTTTCTCCCTTGTGGCGAGACTCGTTAGCGGCGCCCCCTCTTATGCGCCTCTGTGTATTTTTTGTTGTTCTTTTTTGTATGTGCATGTGTGTCTAATTTTAAACACATGACAGGATTTGCCACAGAGCTCCGCCATCCTCGGCTCTTCATGTCTTATTCATGCTGCGGCCTGCAGTGGTGCCGCTGACAGGGCGGGGAGTGTTTGGCTTTACTTTGTCTAATCAGGCCCACCAATTCTACTGAGAGAGAGGCTCAGCAGCGCAAATCCGCCCTCCTGTGTGTGTGTGCGCGTCTGTGTGTGTGTTCAGATATTCCGGGGTGAGACTGTTACGTGTCAGCATGCGTCAAAGTCTCGTCTCGGAGTCCAACCGCGCAGCGCCGTGCTCATTACTTCACTGCTGGGACTTAATCAGAGTCTTGGCTGACGGAGCGGCGCATCGCTGCAGGCAGGGATGTCCTCACGAGCCAGAGTTTCTCATGACTGCCGTGCGTCTGGATGCCTCAGCGCGGAGTTATTTAGTTTAGAAGAGCGCCGACTTTCACAGGTTGACGCCTCAAAAAGCAGGTGTGATTTGAATGTGCATCAAAAGTATCAGTGAATGAGTCACTTCAACCAGTTGCAGTGTCGAGATTGCAAGCCGATATGTGAAGCACAACTCAGTTGGCCGACAACCAAGACCGATATTTCTTCGGCGATATTTGATGCTTATATCTCAGATCAATATTTTTGGCAACTGAGACTGATATTTTAACCTATATGCCTATAGCCTATATTTCAAAACTGAGATCAATTTTTTGCCGATTTTGGAAACTCAGTCAGCTGACACCTGAGGCTGATATTTTTGCCGATACACAGGTATTTGAAAACTCAGTTGGCCAGCTTGGACATTTTTGGAAAATCAGTTGGCTAATACCCAACATCAGCATTTTTGCCAATATGCCGATAATTAAGAACCGGGATCAGTATTTTTTGAAACTCAGTTGGCCAATTCCCAAGATAAATATGTTTGCTGATATGCCGATATTCGAGAATTAAGTTGGCCGATAACCAAGATCAATAATTTTCCCATCACGCGTAGTTGGAGAGATCATGTGGTTTTCTCTGCATTGGTATTTTAACACATTTATTCCAGTGATTTTTTTTTAACATACATTAACATACATTAACATACATTATTCTAAATAGTCCTTATAGTTTTGTCCCACTGGCAAAGGCAGTGCAAAGCTTGACATTATGTAATATTCATTACTTGTGCAAAACAAAACAAATACTTTAACGTCCATTATGCAAAACATCAATTTCTCTATTAACTAAGAACAAGTAAGCTGCATACTGTACATCCCATACTACTTAAAAAGAGATGCACAGATTCTTCCCATATAATGATAAAAGATGAATATCTTTAACAGGACGTCACCAGTCTTCTTGCAGAATTAATTGCTTTTAACCACATTCTTAATTTTGAGTTATGAACATTTTGTGCAAGTCGAGAAGATCCAAGAAGTCGTTAAAGTTGACAGACGATAAAAATCCATTTTTACATGACGACCAATCAGAATTACTGAATTTTGTTGGAATCTGTGCCATGTCAATCATATTAAGATGCTAGAAGGGTTTTTGAAAGAACTGGGTCGATATTGGGCGATGTCCGGGTGCATCCCTCCTGATATGTTGGAGCAGGTTGCTCCGATGGCGGGCGGCGGGCCAAGGCTCCAGGCTGCCGTGTGTTAATGCGATAAATCCACTCAGAGTGCTCCATGAACAGTAAAACCTGAGGTGGGAAGCGGCAGAGGAGCGTTGCAGGTCCACGAACGACCGTTTGAAAAGCGACAATGGAGGTGAGTGCAGATCAGATGGAGGGGTGGACCTCCCATAGACGCCCTGTCGGAGGATTCCCCACAGCCGTTATTGCTGCACGTAACCTGATATTGGAGTGGATGGCGAGCGGTGGGCTGGTGGGCTCGGGTCAGAGCGGCGTGCCGGCTTTGTGGTTTGCGAAGTGGCGTCGTATGAGGTGTCAAACACTGGGAATGTGAGACGTCCAAACCATAAAGCATTCTCTGACAATTATCACCCTGCCGTCCCAACAATCCAGAGAAAGTAACCAGAGACGGTAATTATTTTTAGACGTTTGTGTGCCATTTAAAAGAGTGAATTCTCACATTGGAGGGTGTGATTTGTGGAGCTGTGAAGGCGTTTTCTCCGTCTTGTCGAGATTCAGGTGCTTTCTGGATTGGAAATAGTGAAGGAGTGTTTGGCTCCGAATGTATGTAAACCTGTCTGATCTGCCTGGCTGCCTTGTGGTTGCACAACTTTATCACACAACACACTTTGAGAGGTAACTTAATAGTTGTGATTTTTTTTTTTTACCATTATCCAATATTGCCCATATCTGAAAACTCAGTTGGCCAAACATGAGACCACTATTTTAACCCATTTGCTGATATTTGAAAACTCACTTGGCCCAATATGAGACCACTATTTTAGCCCATATGATGATATTTGAAAACTCAGTTGGCCAACACAGGACCGATATTTTAGTCCATATGCTGATATTTGAAAACTCACTTGGCCCAATATGAGACCGATATTTTAGCCCATATGCTGATATTTGAAAACTCACTTGGCCCAACATGAGACCGATATTTTATGCGATATTTGAAAACTCACTTGGCCCAACATGAGACCGATATTTTATCCGATATTTGAAAACTCAGTTGGCCCAACAAAAGACCGATATTTTAGTCCATATGCTATCATTTGAAAACTCAATTTGCCAAACACAAGACCAATATTCTGTCCGATGTGCCGATATTTGAAAGCTGAATTGGCCAAACACTAGACCAATATTTTAGCCAATATGCTGATATTTGAAAACTCAGTTGGTCAATAACCGAGACTGTTGTTTTTGTCGATATTCAAAAAACTCCTTTGGCTGATAATCGATACCAATGTTTTTCTCCCCACACCTAATTGGAGAGAACATGTTGCTTTCTCTGTATTGATATTTTTGCTTATTTAATCCAGTTTGTTTTTTGTGGTTTTAGTTTAACACTTTTAGTGTAATTAATGTTCTAATGTAAGATTTGTTCTACTCTATTAACATTTATTAACATACACAAATTTTCTGCATCCTGGGTACACTGGCAAATGCAGCGCGATGCTTGAAATGATGTAATGCTCATTACTTGTGCAGAACAAAACAAATACATTAACTAACATTATGAAAAGCATCTCATTTATTTATGCGCTTAAGCGAGTAAGTAAGATGCATACTGTACATCCCTTCCCACTTAAAACAGACTCGTTCCTTGCTCTCAATTCTAATGGTAATTTTATTGATTTATTATGTGGGTGCACATTGCTGGCACGGCCGCTAATTACATTTTAAGCAAATATCCGCTGATAATATCGTGCATCCCTACTTCAAAGTTTCAAATGAAGTAACACAACTTGCCTGCCCCCCCCCCAATCCTCCCGCTCTTCCACCTTCCCGCTCCCGCCCCCCCACCCCCACGGCTCCATTCATTCAACCCAATTAAACTCAGCTGCTTTGTGATCGCAGCTGTCTCGCGAGCTGGACCTCACCGTGGTAACAGCACAGGCACAGCTTCCCGGGCGGACCATGGCGCAGGTAGCTCCGCCACCTCCGGCTCGGTGGGGCTCGGCGGGAGCCGCGGCGGGGGGCTCGTGGAAGAAGCAGAATGCTTGCTCTCATGTTTGGGATCTCGTCCCTGTGGTGAGTGCAGGAATCCCACCGAGCATCGCGGTTATCCCAGTGCTGTGTTTGTGTGTGTGTTTGTGTGTGTGTGTGTACCGCTGCCAGGCTGCACACTTGGTGGCTAGCACAGGGTAGAGACGGGCGATTACGGTAGAGATCCCTAAAGTTGCTCTTTCTGATGTGGATTCGGGCTGAAGCTACTCATAGGTAGGCTCTGTGTCGTCGAAGATCCCAAACTTGTGTTTTTTGGAAGCGTAATGTTGTACGTGCAGTGATATTTCAGCGTTTTGCATGTTCGTTGACTTGTGCGCTAATGCATTTGTGCACGCACCACATAAACATACTCTGTGTGTGCAGCATCTGCATTAGAGCGCATTTTCTAAAGGGAAGACTTGGAAGAAAAGCCACCTGGAGCTCTTTGGAAAGCGTTTTTTTATTCACCGCAGCAGTTAAGCATCAGCGTCCCGACAAGCGATGCGGCGTTACAGGCTCCGCAGCGGCTTTGATAAACAACATGTAGACGAATCTATGTTGGATAAACATTTGTGGGTTTTGTTTGTGTGTTGTGGTTGGGAGTTAATGACTGGAACAGAGCATGTGTTTGAGGCAGCTGCATCAGAAGCCCTGAACAAGGAAATCTGATGCATCATATCCCATCTGCCCTTTAGAAAATATAATTTAAACTTTAAAAAAAAAATCCTGACAATTTTCCTATAATCCTTCGACAAAAATTATTATATTACAGATATATTTTTGATATCATAATAAATATAATATTCCTATTTTTCTGACTGGAAAAGGACAATTTTCAGGTATTGTCCCAAAAATATTATTGTTTTCTGTTCCTTCTTTTTTTTTTTTTTTTATCAAAACTGTGCTTATCCTCAGTAAACTGGGAAAATATTTGACCCGAACTGGCAGCAATATCAAGACTTGAGCACAATATGCCCCCAAAAGGGGAAAAATATTTGGTGAGATATGAAAAAACTGATTTCCACGTGGAATGCATTGCACTGGTCATAATGGATAGCCATAATGGAATTTGCTGCGCTGTGCTTAAAATGCTAATGCTACAATTTTACAATTCTAATGTTTGTCACTAATCTGGTTTAACATATTAATCCATCTGATGCTGGATCAGATTCTGTGTGATTAAACATTTGTGCAGATCTTTCTGGACTAAACTATCTGTTGATGTAAGCGGCGGCACTGCTGAGCAGAGGCATCTCAAATGGGGATTAGTGGCTTATTTGGAGAGAACTGGAGTGTGTATGGAAAAGCTTTAAAATCACAGCCCATATGGCAAATGACGTTAATATGAGGGGATTTAATGACAAACAAACTTGTGTGTGTGTGTGTGTGTGTGTGTGTGTGTGTGTGTGTGTGTTGTGTATGTGTGTGTTTGTGTCTGTTTGAGCATCTAACTTTGACTCATTGAAACGGTGAGGACGTCTGAGTGTGTTTCTAAATAGTTTTGAGACAACAAATTGCGATGATACAAAATAAGATGTTTCAGAGCTTAACACAAACATACACATACACACGCGTGCACATACACACACACACACACACACACAAACACACACACACGGTAGAGGAACGGCAGCACTGCGGTGTTCACTGGGCCAGAAGCAATGGATGGAGAGTGGTGCTGAGGCAAGAAGTGAGAGGAGACGGAGAGAGGATGCCTTGAGGGAGAGAGTGATAAAAGGAAGGGAGGAGGAAGAGGAGGAAGAGGAAGAGGAGGAGGAGGATAAAAGAAACACATCTTTAGGGTGGACAACGTCTAATTGTTGTGCTGTTTTGTTTACTCTGGTGGGGCATGGAGGCGGGGGGGGCGCAGATGTTTTTTTTAGTGTAGTGCTGCTTTCTCTTCCTTTTCTCTTCCTCTGTCCCTCCATCCTTTTATCCCTCCATCCCTGCCGCTGTCAGGACATCCCATGTGATCATCTCATCATAACATCACCCCCCCCCCCCCCCCCACCTCATCCCTTTCTCATCTCACCACTCTCCTCCTCTCTCTTGTCTTTTCTCCCTTACATTATGTGGCAAGTGAGCGCACAGTCCTGCACAATACCTCCCGGAGCATGATGGGAGATATTCTATATAAAGAGGGATAAAGCAGTGGGCCGGGGCGACAGATCAGCTGAGAGTCAGAGAGGTCACACACACACACGCTGATGGTCGCGATGGGCCGACGGGACGGAAGCAGCAGTTGAAGTTGGGATGGAGGACGTGGGGATGCAGCAGCAGCAGCAGCAGCAGCAGCAGCTGGCCGCCATGGAGGCGGGGGACGAAGTGCTGCAGGTGCTGGAGGTATGCGAGGCCGTAGAGGAAGTAAAGGAGGTCATTGTCACCACCATACAAGAACAACCTAATGTTAAGAAACCTCCAACGGAAAGTGCCGGAGCAGGGACTAATAAACCAAACCAGGTAAGATAGAGAGGAGATGCAGCGACATCACATCCACTTTTTCTCACGGATGATCTCAGAATGCCTGCTAGGGTGAAGTGATGGGCTCTAGGACCCGATGAAAAGACAAAAAGTAGAGCATGCCAGACAGAAATGTATAGTAAATAATGGGTATAGTACTGTGAAATATAGTAATAATGGATAGAAAATAAGGCATATGATATTCTTGTGTACAGATGAATTAAATATTGGCCAGTTTAGCGTGTTATTTTGAACATTGCTGGTACAGAACAAAGAAAAATGTAGGATTTGGATGAAATAGCTTTGAACTGCAGCCCCTGACAGGTTGGATATAAACCAAGGAGGGGGAAAAAATGAAGCATTGGACATAAACAATAGTGTAAATCAGTCCCTCCAGAAAAAAAAGATTATTTTTTTGTGATTCAAATCCTTGATTATGGGGCGGCTTAAAAAAAAAAAAAATCTTATGGCAAAAGCAGGGATTTGCGGTTGTCTTTTTCTGCGCCCGAGGCGATGATGTTTCCATATCGTGTAAGCAACATCACTCTATAAATATTCCCACGGCAACAGAAGATGGCTGCTATAGTGCGAGAAACGGTGCATTTTTCTCATTTTTTGCAGCGAAAAAACCTACCTTATAATTTAGAGTGGAAATCGTCAATTTATGTGTCAAAAGTGCTGCGTTTTTGAAAATATGCAGCAGCCACCCTCCCGCCCCCGCATAATAAGCGCCCCTTGAGTAATTATGCGCTGAATTACACAATTACATAATCAGGAGTTTTTGTGGGAGGGGCTCTCAGAATTGCTGCATGCTAATAGTTTAATATCTGTTTAGTCAAACGTGTGTTTGAGAGTCTCAACCTTTGTTGTCTTTTTAGAGCCATTTTTTGATCAATTCCAACTCAGCTTTATTTGCATCGCACCATACACACATGAGACAGCGCTGGTTGACGTAGATGAAGAAAAACTTTGAACCTTTGACATAGGAAATCTCCAAGCAGAATCAGGGCTCAGGTTGGGAAAGGACCATTTGGCTTGACCGGTTGGGTTGAGCGAGAGAGGAGGAAGAGTGAGGTGGGAGCACAAGAATTGACAATGACGATGATAATATCTAACTATGATAACAATTAAGGCCTCGTTCTATCAAGGTTCATTGATTTTAACAATGTTCACTCCATCTTGTCAGGAGACACCTACACTATATAGAGCAAACTTTGAAGGAGGTGTGATGTGGACCGCCATCCCTCTGCAGCCGGGGCCTGCTTTGAGGGCATGCAGACTTCAAAGACCCCTGGGAAATGCATTCCATCGACTCATAATAAATATCATATAATCTGCAAGAACCAGGGTGTGAGAGCAGGCGGTCTTTTCATTCCTGTACCTTTCACCTGAAGCAGAGAACTTTATTTACAGCTCTATTGATGCCACAGACGGAGCAATCATTCACCGCCGGATATCAGACCGCCAGAGGTGTTAAAAGTCGGAGCTTGGCCGTCTTCGCTCGTTTTAATATCGTTTAGGTCCGTCCTCCGGCTGACATTTTAACCAGAAGGCACGCCGCCTCTTCACGGAGGGTTGCTCAACCACCAGTCTGCTATTGTCTCGGTGTCAGTCCTTGATCCTGCGAATTAGCAGAGGGAAACTTTCTTTGAGTGCCTCCCTTCCTTGTCCTGACAAGTTCTTGGCAGCTTTGCCGGCTGTCCACGGTGTGAACAAAGGCGGTTATAAATGGCTGTGAAGAGCGCGTTGGGAATGCATGCTACTGTAAATGCACACACACACACAAACACACATACACTCACCTTGCCTCCCAGAAGCAAGCAGAGTGCACTTGTTCCTGCACAGAGCAGAGCTTTTGTTTGCAGTCCACTTAAGAGCTGAGTGGCAGAGAATAGGCTTTCAGTGGACGTTTGATTTACCATCCGAGACAATAGCTGCTCGTGTTTATACCCCAGTGGAGGAACAACAGACAAACACTCCCGTGAAAGCTTGGTAAATGCGTGTAGGCTGATGTATGCAGCCCTGGGAGCGAGCTGCAGCAGAGGTGGAAGAAAGTCCCCACTCAAGGAGGATTAAAGACCTTGGGTGACCGTTGCATTCACTACCTTCATATGCACACCATTTATCTGTATCAGTCGGAATATTGACATGTGAATTTCAGTCATGAAAACCCCTTTTTCCGGTATTCCGATTGATCATTTTCCAATGGCTAAAAACCAGAATAAGCCCTGGGACTATAACTGCATTTACTGGAACTGCAATTGCATTGACACACATTAGTCCATGTTTCCTCTTCAAGCGATCCAATGAGAACTGGGTGACCTTATGTATAGGTGGGATCCCACCCAAGATATAGTTAGGGCTCATTGAAGATTGGATCACTCAAGCCAGGTTAGGGGTAGTCAGAGTTACATGTGTCCACATCGGTTTAACAGTTGGAACGGCGGTATGTCCCCATTGAAGGACCGCCCCTCAACTTGTCAACAGAGATTGTACTCATTTGCAAGATGCCTGGCAGCCAAAGCAACCCATGAAAAGTGCAATAGAAGGCATCTGAGAATTTCAGAAGCCCAAACATGTACACTATGAATACATCAAACATCTTCATGGTTTTGATCTGTCCACAAAGAAGGTATTATGTTATTACCTTGCAGACAAGAGTGTACGTATTCTTTGTTATTTCGGGCTGCAGTTAAGTGTGTTACCACGCATAGCATCGCAGTGGTCCACACGTGGAAATGCTGTTCGTGTTTATTTTCATGGCAGGGGAGTGAGTCACCTTCAAGTGGTCACCATAGAGACTTACGTTGGTACCAATACCACCACACACACAATAAGCGCTTTCCACTTTTGACTAGGCCACTCAGAACGCCACGTTAATACCAAGTTGGGTAGTTTCTCTGAATTAACATATCCTGTCTACGTCTTCTGCTATTGTTGTGAATGAAGCTTTTGTCAAAGCTATGGCGTGTAACTGCATAGAGAACAACACGATGTAGTGCTAAAGGTAGTCATCAAGATGGTATCATGTGAGTCGTGGCGCAAAATAATGTATCATTTGTTACACATCACAATGTTGCAAAAAGTGGCCTTCAAGAGAATATGGACCTTAGCCAGAATACGGATATGCATGGAAACGTTGTCAATCTTGAGTACTTTTAATTACTTTTGTTAAGCACTTTTGGAGATTCAGGGGTAAAAAGCGTCATCGCGGTTTTCACTTTCACACTTAAATTGCAACACTTTTAATCCCCAAAAACTCCAAACCAAAGTGGTTTTTTTCTCTCTTTATAAAAAGTGTGTAATGTCGTCTCAAGCTTGGTGCTTAATTGTGTTGCATTAGCTGTCGCCAAGGTAGAAACGGTTGCTATGCAAGTCGCCGCCGCTGCTGCCTCCTCCATGTCTACTTTTAGTGCCTTTGACCTCATTTCCAGCAGGTGCATCACAACTCAGCTGCAACACGACATTAAAATTTCACAGCGGCCAACAATAGTGCGTTTACCTCCTCGCTCATCCCGGGGCCAACAGCCGCTTTGATGTTTTGGGTTTATTTCAGCAGCTTCAATCTTTTCCCACGGTGTGATGAAGTGGAAGAAGGAGGAATGTTGCCTAGTAAACCGTGCAGGTGTTGAGCCTTTTAATGCTTAGGTGTGTGTGAGCGAATGGTTTCATCATTGCCCACCTGTGACCTCACCTCACTCCAACCTTCCTCCTCCCTTTGTTGTCTCCTCCCTGGTGGCTGATGTTTCACCTGGAGTGCGGTGATGAATGGCCTCTCGTTGGAGGCTGCTGAACCAAACCGGGCTGAGGCCACCGGTTAATCCCAGGAGGAAATGTGGGTCACTAAGTCTATTTTTAGTCAGCTGAGAGAGAAAGTGTAAGTATGCTAAGAAGGATGCATTGTTGTGGAGTCGTTGTGGAGAGGTACTATTATCTGGTCTCTGCTCCTAAACAGTGAAAATGACAATAATAGACTGACTGAGAACCTTCTGTGTACTCTCATATGTACATGCATCGTTAAATACTGCATACCGACTCATGATCATGGTATTTGATGGTGATCATCCATCATTTCGCCATTATTAACACCCTTTCAAACCTCTTAACAGTATGTTTAGCTACAGTTTCACACATTTTGACACTGGCTGTGATCGTAATTGGTAACTAATTTGCTTAATATCCTTTTATATCCAAACACATCATCCAATTTCAACTCATAGAAGAAAATATCCCACTTTAGAACAGCCATTTTCTCCTTCAGAAATCACTGAGGAGACTCACTGACTGTCAAAATATTTTCATACTCTTACAATCCTTGGGATTTGTTTAGATCTCTGAGTGATTTTGTCACATTTTACACATCAACATCATATCATAACATCCAGATGGTCTCCAGATGGTCTTTATTGTTGCAATGGAATTGTGTTGGATGCTCCTTTTTTCTGTACAATTACGTGTGCACATTTTTTTTCTTTTTGGAAAATGGGAAAAATTGGGATTGTTCTCCTAATAATCTTGTCAAAAACAAAAGCATCCCAGTAGTCCACATAAAAAGCTGGTCATGGTGCCTAAGAAAACCATTGTGTCGCTCGTCTGCTTGGTTTTCTTTATGGCAGAGACATCACATGTTGAGCCCCGGAGAGACACTGAGTTAAGTGTTTCACTTCCTGTCGGCGTCCTCCTCTGTATGTCTGCGATGAGCGCTGATGAGTCCTCCCCGGCCGGGAAGCACGCGCCGCACTGATTTGATGTCTCTCCTGAGAGCTCTCGAGTCGCGCCGCGGTCCGAGAACACACTCCCCTCCTGACAGCTAATGCCTATTGATTTCCCCTCCCTCACACACACACAGACACACACACACACAAACACACACAGCCTGAGTCGACTTGTCATCACCAGCCAGACAGCAGCGGAGAGGGATTAAGTCTTGAGAAGGTGTCAACAGTTGAATAGGAGTGATGCTCCGTGGTGGATGCGTCATTCCTGTTATATTTACCACCCCACCCCCAACTTACACACAAACACACACACACTACGTACATAAAAGCTGCTTTTCACACAGTCGAATCCTCACACTGCTGTCATCCCCTGTGACTCGTTTTTTTCTGTGGTGCGTTTATCGGCGCTAATACGTAAACGGAGGAAAATAACGGCGCTCTGCAGGCCGCCGCTCTCCAGATCGCTCTGGGGAGGACGCCTGTTGCCGGGGTCTCGGCGGAGACGCTGAGGGCCTCTCCACTCCGCCCGGCTCATTATTAATGAAGAGGCTTTCTGCTCGGCTCCAAAACAATCCGCTCTTGCAATTGAGCCGACACGCGTTTGTATTATTTATGTTTGTGTGCAGGTTACAGTGAGTCTTTAGCCCCATGACACATGTAGTCACTGTAAAGCCATACACGCATGTGATCTACATTGTTGAGAACCAGTGATGGCCTTCTGTCCTTTCAAAATAAAAGAATTTGATGACAGCTTAGAATTTCGGAAGTAGAAGAAGAAGTAGTTTCTTCTGTTGGAGCGAATTTAAACACATTTACAACCCAAATGATGCATTTTTGTCCGGATTGGCGACATCTCTGAGTGCAGAGACATGGATCTCCCCTCTTTGACCCCCCGCGACCCCCGGTTGCGCATTCCTCCGTCTGGTTTCACTGCTCATGAGATCAGCCAGGACGTGATGTTTGGCTTGTTTTTTGTGCTGGCGCAGACAGTCGGACGAGTATTTACGAGCCGTGTGATCNGGGGGGGGGGGGGGGGGGGGGGGCGTGTAGAGAGCTGTCAGCACCGGTGTCATCAGCCAGAACTATGGTGAAAGCAGATGTTAACGAGTCATCGGTTATCATGAAAGATTTGTTTTGTCTTTTTATGTTGCAAGTTAGCGTTTATTTTATGAAAAGCAGGGTAATTAATTTTATATTCATATTTTTGGTGGTTG
>CAESWR010001196.1:54100-66469 GCA_903171835.1 Mullus surmuletus
TCCCCCCCCGTCCCGTTCCTCCCCCCACAAATTTGAATCAAAATGGAAATGAGGAGTGATGACCTTCAATAGCCCGCCTGTATAAAGTGAAACAAGCTCAATTTGAGGTATTGTCGCCACGGAAAGAATCTCATCTCGACAGTACTTTCAGAGAGCTCCAGCGCATAATTCAACCAGAGATGAAAGCGAGCTGTTTACATTTTTCATTTGTAAATGATGCGCCCATGCCTTTATGTCCAGGCCGCGCCGTCTCTCACCGGGAGCTGGGAGAGGCTGCGGAGCACGTTCTCCAGATAATTCCAATTAATATCGTTAGATGTGTTACATGCTGGAAAGCAGGTGAGAGAGAATATTCAACTGCTTATTCATTTTTCATCTACACGGAAGGTTGGTCAAATTCATTTTAAGTTGCCTTAATTGGATTTTTTGAGTCAAAGAGGCAAAATGCGTGCTTTAAAAAATGTGCCGAATTAACGCATGTGAAAATGAAAAATGAGCTTTGACCTTGTGCTGTTGCAGTCTCCAGTGTTCCTATGTCATAAATGAATGTTTCTAATCGTCAAAGAGCTATAGATAGGAGGTAAATGGAGAAAGTTTTGACAAAGATTCCAAAGTTTGAAAACCACTGAGACTTTTTCAGACTCCAGAAAGAAACATATCTTTCAAAGCACTGCTACAGATTGGGGGATTCAGAATGGTAAGAAATAATCTCCACCTGTCTTAATCAATTACACCTTCAAGTTTCTGAAATGTTTATTTTCAAGTAGTTTTCTCAGGGATTCTTGGGTGTCTGTGACAGCCTGTGGAACGATATCCGACAAAAACACAGCTGATCGGAATCCAAAAAAGTTCAATCAATTCTTTGTGCCACACAAAATCTCCCACCTTCAGCATAAATGGTGCACAACCACTGTTATCTTAGAAATGGAGACGCCTGAGAAGACAATCTTCACAACAAACAGACTCTAGGGGTGTGTTCACGTCAACCCTGTTCAATCCAACTCTAGTTTGTACTAGACTACAATGCATGCCACCAAAACAAACATTAGAATTTGTACAATCATACATAAATAGAATCATCACAATGTACAATCATACATAAATAAACATAAATATGAACAGTGGGGATGCGCCAATACCGATACTGGTCGGGCCGATACTGCGCTAATATACTCATACTCGTACTCATTAATTCAATCGCCTCGTACTCAATCGCCTTCTTCTATCGTATCAATGAGTAATCAAATGCAAGTACTCGAACACAACTGGTTTTGGGGGAAAAAAATGGTATCGTAGCATCCCTAACGAACATACATAGACCTAATATAAATGAACGTAGTAGAGAGTAGTAAAAACATTTAAGTAGAAACATATGACAACAATGAGCAGAAGACTAGTGTCAAAAATATATGAAAATATGCATGAGTAAAAGTGAACAGAGGTCCGGTCTATTTAATTAACTATGTTTATGTAACAAATATGTAGGATGCTAACCAGGATGCTAGTGTTTGCAAGCAGTCGGACCGGTCAGAATTGGAGTGAGGACGAGGTAAAAAATTGAAACATGATCACGTGAAAATATATCACAACTGCTGGTGAGTACTTTTATTAAGTACTCAGTAAACTCAGTATTTAGTAAACCTAGTAAGTTTTCTAAGTAATTGGCATGGAGGAGGTGAACATGTTATTCAAAAGGCAAGCTGAGTGTTCCAACCCAAATCAAATTACGTCCGTATAAGAGTATTCCGTGTGAAATTGACCTAAAGCAAACATCTCATCAAGCTTATCCGACCCTAGTTGTTAGGCAGAAACTAAATCTGCTAACGATGCTAACTGGCGTGACATTCACAACACTCAGCCAAGCTAACTTCAAGCCGAGCACAGGATAGTAAACGATGTGTTTTGCCAAATGATGCTACTTTAATTTTGTCACAGCAAAGTTCCTCACGCGTTGCTAAAAACACACTTTTCTGCAGTTTCTTAAGAGCACCATTAAAGACATTGTGCTCTTTTGTTTGCCACACGTCAAACAGTGCTTAGGGATTCCTTCACCGTATAGTCAATTAATTACGCTTGTAAGATGAGAATTACTCTGTATAACAACATTTAATCATGTAAAATGGTCTCGCCCTAAATATGATTGTATAAATGAAATGAGACCAGTCCATTCGCAGTCGGTCTGACTCCCTGCCAGTGCTGCATGCCCTTTACACTGCATCAATTAGTGAGTACATTTTATGGGCCATTTAAACTTGGCTCAAGCAGTTAAGATTATCAATGGTGGAGCTAACAGTATTTGCCCTAAAGTAAAGTCCCTCCCATCAGGATGAGGCGGGCTGCCCTTCCCCTCAGAAGCAGATTGAGATTCAATTGTGGGGTGACATTCCCCGTCGTGACCGAGTGATCTCGGTATTCACAAGCGAGCTGAGAGGCCTTCCTGTTTAAATAGGAGGAGGGCGTTTTGTTAATTATTCTAAGCGGGAAAAAAACAGATTGGCATTTGTCTGGTGAGAGAGAGGGCATAATCAGGCGGATCGGTGGTTGAGGAGCGAAGACAAGGGCCATTATGTTATTCCAGCGCCGACACTCGAGAGGAAATGATAACCGGGGCTTAGAGTGACAGAGTAATATCACACACTCCCCTGCACAAGGAGACACATTCCTTCGCTGACGAGGACATGAAGCGAGGAGGGGGGGGAAAAAAAGGCTTTGAATTTAAAACTTCCATTTGAAGGCAAATTGATGGCCTCTCTGAGAGCAGTCGACTACTCCACTTCACCCCCTCCGATGATATTAACAGACTGTAATTAATCAAAGTTTTACTTTTTCTAATTGAACCCAACTTTCGATTTGGCGGAAATGAGAACCCCCTGACATTGGGTTGTGATGATTTCACATTATGCCAAAGACAATTATGTGCATGTCAAGAGTGTTGTATTACCACTCCTAATAACACGGTGTCCTCTCTCGGAGCCACCGCGGTCATCTTTCCATTGCAAAAACGCTGGGCAGACAGAAGAAGTGTGGGCGGCAGAGATAGCGGGGAGGTCACTTCATCGGCCGTCTTCATGAGTCCCACAGCATTCGGAGAGGAGTTGGACTATCTGGACCGAACGAGGATGGACGATGATGCATTTGTTCCATTGACGAAATCCAACAAAAGGAGAGAGACAGTGCAGCCGCCGGCACTGAAATTTCCTCTCATGTTCCGAATTTAGAACACCTAATTGTTCTCTTTTTTTCCTTCATCAAATATTGTAATTCAGTACATCCACCAACACTTAATAGCTCCATAACCGTACACTTTATGGGACAATAAACAATTAGATGAGTACACACTGCTAACCCCGTTCGGCTATGTGAACATCGTGCAAATTGGCAAAAAAAAGCAGAGGGAAGAAACTTGAGTAAGAAAAAATAAAATCACTTGCAATTTAGGCAAGACTGGGGAAGCACAGAGAGAAGGAAGTCTCCTCTTTTGGTTTTAAAAATTAGAACTCCTATCATTTCACTTCATATCTGTAGCCATGAATCCATTGGGGGTAGTTGACAGTTGCCCCCCATAAATTTTGCGCCATAATTCACTACTATGAAGGTTTATTAGATTTTAACTAATTAAAACTTGTAACAAACCGTAACAATTTCTTTTTGTTGTGTAAAAAGTGTGTCATTGGTCTCCAATCTGGTCTCCATTAGGAACAGGTCAAATTTAGAGTTATTACTTTGTAGCGTTTCTTTTAAATAACTCGGTGGTGTTTTTGTTCAAAAAGCAGCAGGGCTGATTTGTAATCATGGCTTGAGTGTTCCCAATAATCAGTACTGACATCTTCAGCTTCAAACACTCTCCGGTGCCGGAAACTCATGGCATCCTGAGTGGGTCTCCAGCCACGGTCCAATCACATCTACCTTTGCCACCTGTGCGGAACATCTGCTACCAATCGCCCCAATGGAGCGCCATGGAGAATATGGCTCCACTAATGGATAAATGGACACTTTTTTGTTCATTAACAGTGACTTTGCTGTCAGAACTAGACAGGGGGAAAACAGTAGTCGGGCTCTCTCTCTGCAAAAAAAAAAGAAGCTGTTCTGCTTTGGTTTAAAAACACCCAGATGAGGTGATCCACAAATTAATGCAATTGGCAAATCCACAAGGCAACAGATTGTATTACAATTTAAGCAGTCCTTGGATTGCATCCATCAAGCAGTTCTTTTAAGACACCCTTTTCTACAAAAAGAAACAAAGCAATATGATTGTAAAGTGGGAAACAAATCTTTTGTCTTACAAGTCTTTGCCATCCAGGCAGAGGTTTGAACTACCTGGGTTGTTACATTTCCATCAGGGTAATGCAAATGTTCTCCAAAGATGATCACCTGAAGAATTCTCTGCAGACGGTGCTGTATGTCAGCACCTTCAACCACATTTGAACATTTTCTACATTAAAGTTGCACATTTGTTTCTCTCATACTAGATTGCCCTTTTTTGGGGACTCTTACCTCAAGGCATATATTGTGATAAAGTAAACGGCAAGAACGAAAGCAATCTGAGATCTAGGAAATTGATGTCGGCGGTGTATTTGCTTTGACAAATGTTAAAACTGGGATCGTTTCGAAGTGTGATCGAAGGTGTTTTCTGATGTATTTTGGAATACTGGCATTACTTATTTTCCATCATTATGTTTTCTCGTGGACTGTTGCTGTGAGACATGGTGATGACCTTTCCACTGACTCCTTACCCTGACCTGAGTGCGGGTTCAAAAATCATGTAAACTTACAAAAACCATGTGTGCATTTTGAGAAGAGACCTCTGTGAAAGATCATATGAATGATGAAGGGATCTTACACATAATGTAGTGGCTCCTTCCTTGACCTGTACTATAACCCTTCAAGTCAACAAACTGATCTCAAGGACAAGAGTTCCATGAAGGTGATGACATGGAATAGAAATGACTTTTGGCATTCTGAAAACCAGCTTTTGTTGGCCCACATGACCTCAGGCCAGGTTTGTAAAATGGTTATCCATGTTCTGTTTGCACTACTGAGAGTTTTTCTGCAACAGTATTTCAATGAACAATGGACGTGCCTCTTTTAAGTACTTCAATGCTAATTACATTTTCAAATTTTTTTTCTTCCAAGTCATAGGGAACAAAGACAGACATTTATTACAATTGCACTCCCCTTTCAGCGAATCCACGTTATTAGGCCTTCTGAAATACCTTCTTTTCACACAGTGGAATGTTTTTTTGGGGGTTTTTTAATTACGTTTTTGGATACTATATTGAATTTTGACATTTCTTTGAGGGACTCCTCACATTGCCTGCCCCAAACCAAAAACAATACAGCAAGTTCTACAGTCACTTTCATATGTAGACACCATAAGTGGGGAAGGAAGTAAGGACTTTAACTGTCAACCATTTACCAAAAGTTAATTTTTCACTGTGATCATCCAGGCAAAACAGATGACACTCGTCATGCCTGGTTGCACAATTACCTAGTAATTGGCCAGTAATTAATCCTTGATGACTAGCATTCCCCCACCATCTTTGTGTTTCAACCTTCTTTATCGTTCACCTTAAAATTGGTGGCAACAAAAGTCTTTTTTATATTGCTGTTTTACAGGTGTAAATCCTATGGCCAACATCAGAAGATACCCGTTAGTATGTGAAGGTCCAAAAGTCACAAGCTACAGTTTTTTATATTTCAGATTTCTACAACAGGTAGTCCACACAGACTTCACACTTCATTTATTTTCAGCACAAGCTCCTCCTTCAGGGCCAAAGCGTCACAGCCCCGTTTCACTTGAGTCTTCTGCTTCTGCTGTCATTTCTGTACCAATGATGGTCATGGGTCCCAGTTAGAGATCAACCCAAATCCCCCTTTTTCTCCGCCTTGCTACATCGTAAGCCAAGAACAGCATTCAATGTTGCCTCTTTTGTAGTCGCCAACCTGTGACATCCCATTAGAAAATAGATTTACTGTTCTGGATGTTGGTGATTTCTCTATATTGGCTGCCAAACCCAGTGATACCACCTATGACCTTGCCATCTTTTTTCCAAGTTCTCCTGCCAGAGCTCCTCCAAATTTCCGCTGCATTCGCTTTACTCCGGCATTGCCTCCATACAGTGCCTATCATCTGTTTCAAATTAATTCGATTATTGAGCGAGAATCCAAATGCAACCCGAAAAGTCAAGCTGAAAGGATACTTGAAAGGATACCTTCAAGGTTTTGGAGTTTGACCTTTTCATTCTCAGCTTTTGGACACCCACAACCCACTTTCACAACAGTTTTTCTCTCCATAAAAGCTGCAAACTGCACAGATAGCAGACCACACACTTATACGTAATACATTGAGTCTTGGCATCAGAGAGGGTCAAATCCTAGAGACGAGGCTTTTTCTGACCTTTTGTGTGGGTCGTATATATTTTCCCATGGATTGGGGACACATAGGATGGCAAAGCTTCAGAAATGATCATGGGGGGCGCCCTCAAGGGCCTCGAGTCAGCTGTCAGTTTCTGCAGATGATGAATAATGTTAATTCCTCAATGGTAACTATTATGAATGACATTGCTCCACTAATACTCACCACAAAGAAAGCACCAGGGACACAGTGTTCGACAGTTAAGCCCCTGAATAGGAGGGAAGGAAAATGGTGCAAATAGAAACCTCAGACCGACTGTGTAATCCAAACGACTTTCTCATAGTGTTACACTGAACTGTAAAACTAGACTCAATTTTTTGTCTTTAATATCATCAATGAAGTCTTCCATTTACCACAATCAAGTAGTTTACTACCCTCTTGAGTGCCACCTGAATGTGACTGTTAAAAATGTCTTTGAATTGGAGTCTTTTAAGTAAAAACAAGTTGTTTTATCATTCATGGGGGAGTAGAAACAAAGAGATGGGGGCTCACTTTGATGCTACGAAGTCGTTCAATAGCAAAAGAAGCTCTAAAACTCTCTTATCTCCAAATATAGATTCTTTGGAACTTAGTGCTCTTGTGTGTGGCCTTGTGCGCTTCAAAATTTTCCCACACAAAGCCAAGTGGCGAGTTGCTACAATGGCAAAGCTGCAGGCTGATCAAAGCTACGGCATTGATTCAAACTTGACAGAGGCACGAGATGCGTAGATCAGAGAGGGAGTTGTTCTGAAATTAGATTGGCCTTTGATGGAGTGTCTGAGAGGTACCTAAATTTCCAGACAAAACGGGCAACAGTGGTCATGTGGGGAGCTGATAAAAGATACCATCAAATTTTCCCCGCGGTAACCGATCTGATGAATTGATAATGTCACAATGTCAGCTAAACTGCTCTGGAGCTGAACTTTTGTAACCCAGAGGAAAAAAAAAGAAACATACAGAGACATCAACAGTCCCAAAGTCGCCAACAGATTACGGTGCGAGAAGGGCATTCAGATAAAAAGCAGTTTTTCTGTCTGCACTTGCTTGGTCACAGATTTGACAGCTGTGCTGGTTGGGGTTGCTATTGGCAACAGGATGTTCAACTTCAACCAACTATTCATGACAGACTCCTCTATCCCAAAATAAACCAAGGCTTGAAAGTTGGATCCATGTTATAATAAACATTTGAGAGAGAAAAGGTATTCTTTAATTAATATGTGAATGTTCATATTTTTACCTTAAAAAAATTCACCACATTTTGTAATGTTATTTTGACTGAAAATATGAATACATAAAACTTGAAGCATCCCTTTACTTTTCCACAGTGTCACAAGGAAACAAGGAAGCGTTAGCATACGGAGATCAGGCATAGCCGACAAAACCAAAGCAGATTAATTAAGAAGACGCCAAGAAATGAAGAAGAGAGTCTGATGAGCAAGAAACGAAACAAGAGCAAGAACATGAGAAGGGTTTTTGGCGGCTGGTGACCAACATGGAAAGCACGAGTCAGCATGTTGCGCTCACACTAGAACAACAGTTATTACGGTAGCCGGTGGCGCGCTCCCTTGAGAGAAGAGCAGATCACGCTTGTCACATTTACAGTCCGTAATTGTCTCCGTTACTTCATTTCATCTGGATAACCTTTAATTAATTTCTATCCCTGGATTTCATTTCAGAAATCTGGTCTGAAGGGTGTATTTACACAAGCAATTGCATTCACCAAGCTTAGGGCTGCTGTTGATTCAAAAATATCACATATCTCCAGTTATTTCTTAAAATGATACTAAAGACCAATAGAAATTAAAAGAAATGTTGAACCGTCACCAGATTCATCTTTTGAAGCATAGAAAAATAACAGCACAAGCAAGAACAGGGGCTTCTAACACAAGAAGCTGGTCTGTCATTGCAATGTGACCTATGCTGCTCAGTCAAAACGCACTCATCCACTACACATTGGATTTTTTTCAGCTCAGTAGTCGCCTAGCATAGACAGGAATGATCAATAAGGCCCTCTTTTACTGCTTCACTTCACAACTGTCTAGTGCTGCCGCTCCGGAATGGTTTGACATGCACAGACAGTGAGGTAAACAAACTTAGAATGGCAAAGGTGAGCTTAAAGGGCCCGACAGGAAAGGGGGGAAAAAAAATTACCTCTGTCTTCCTACTCCTCCTCCTCCTCCATTTTAAAACTATTTTCATCTGTAACTCTCAGGGGTGCACACATTTTTCTGTGTTTTTTTTCTCTCTCTCTGCTGCTGCTGTTTCCACGCCAATACTTACATCGCCTCAAAACACCCTCCTTCACCTTATTCCTTTGGACAATTCCTGCATGAGGAAACGTCGTCTGTGATTTGCACCGACTTGTTCAAGGTTTTGCAAAAAGGGATCTTTTCAGGTTAGCGCTAAGGTCTTGCTGGGCTTCCAACCCCGGGCTGGGATCGTTTTTGACAGACAAATATGGTTCCTGCCCCCTTAACACAAACACATATTTGCACCAAAGTTCTTCACAGTCTGTTCACCCAAATCAGCTTCGCCGCGTTGTGGTGTGACATACCGTGAAACATGCAGAGGTGGGCGGTGGGTTCAAAACTAGCCTCGGTGTTGATGCCGACTTACTACAAATACTGTGACAGTTTCCCCCCCGAAGCCAAGACCAAGATAACATTGTTGTCGCTAAATGAAAAGGCACTAATGTGTTTCTTTTTTATTTGATTGTGTTTTTTCAGGCCATTGTGACTTCAAATCCAATTGCTTTCACATTTTGGTTTTTTGACTTCCTATATGTCATGTTTTTAAATGTATTTTTTAATGGCTTTTTTTTCCATTACTGCTATTATTATTATCATCAAAGCACATTCCTAAAAATGTGAGAAATGCTCCTTTTTGTCTCCAGTAAAGGAAACGCTTGTCCAATTGCCTCCTCAGGTCTGGTTCACTATGGAAGTCCTAAGAAGACGTGATTTAACATTTATCACATTTGTTTCTCATAATAACAACTTTTTTTCTCGATATTTCGAAAAAACGAAACTTGTTTCCCTGAGATAACGAGTTAATTTTGTGGAGTTATCTGGTGGTAACGAATTAATTTATTTCGTTAACTAAGTTAAAACTTGGATATCTTGAGATAATGAATGAATGAATAGTCCTTTGAACACCTAGTAAACAAACTAGCATAACTTGTAGTTAATGTAACTTACCAGTAAGTTGATGATGAATGTCAGCAGCAGCTCTTGAAGGCTGCAATGTGCTTGAATCTGATTTCTTTGTGTACAGTTCCGTTATTACGAGATAATAAAATGAATCAGTTCGTTATCACGAGATAACTCTCTTTTAATTTCTTAATCTATTTTGTTATCTCGAGAAAACAAACCCTGGTTATCTCGAGATAATGAGAAATATAAGTTGTTATCATGAGATAAGTGTTTTAAAAAAAGAAGTCAAATCATGTCCTCTTGGGCACAAATTGTGTGGTGACACATTAAATGGCGGGAAACTGCGAAAATGCGAAAGCTCCTGCGTGTCCGCAGCTTAGCGGTGCACTTTTCTTGTCCAGATGATCGGTGACGATGATGGTGGATCAGGAACCTGCGGGGGCAACGAGGCATCTGGAGAGGAAAACCTTCTTCCAGCACTCCAACTCCCTGGCCGGACTCGCTCGTTGGCTGCCCGCCAGTTTGCAGCGCGGATTTTTGCTGCCTGAAGCAATATGCATCCACTCCGATCAGTTCATTTAATTTTCAGCCCATGTTTTAATATCCAAAGAGTAGAGAATGGAGGACGCCTGCGTGCAGCACAATCCTAGAGTGCTCCGATAAATACATCTGTACGTCTGCGATTAGACATATACTTTTCAGTCGATATGGTTGTGATTATAAAGGAATAGTTTGTAGTTTAATTTACACATATTATTTACTTACCATGATGCCACTGGAGGGGTGCGTGCTGCTATTGTGTGTAATTAAAAAAAAAAAAAAAAAGCAAATGAAGGGTTTAAAAGTGTTTGGTCACAGGTCGAGGCATTGCAACAGGAGGGGCAACCCATGCAATTGCCAAGGGTCCCGAGCCGGGAGGGCGCCCCCAAGAGACGGCTGATGGTACTCCACATGTATATGCAACCACATGTTTGTTGCGCATGGGTGGGTTGGGGGGGGTCAAGGTGCCTCTTGCTGAGAGCCAAGAGTGTCTAGAAACGCCCCTGGTGACCACATTTAAAGGCCGATTGATTCTTGCTAAAAGTTTTTGGCTGCTAAAAATTGGATATAACTGAATAAAAAAAAAAACATGTCTGTGTCAGTGCCGTTTAGTCAAATTTTATGTTAATTTAATTGAAGGTTTTGTTTTTCTCCAAACCAAATGTAGTTTTGGGGCATTCAAAAACTTCAAAACACAGCAGCGGGGTCAACCCAAGTGCGGTAATTGCTTCTCCCGCACGTCGCCGTGGTAACCCCGTGCTCACTGTGCGTAACGGGCCGGAGACGGGAGAGAGCCCTCGCGCGCGCGTGATGATTTGACAGCAGGACAGCTCTAACGCCCCCTGCGGACTTAATGGAACGGCGCATCGAGGTCTGACAGCCTGCGAGTGTGGACAGTAAAGAATCAGCATAAGGTTGCATCCTAATAACGGTGTTTTTCGCCGTCGCCGGGGCACATGAAGGTGACATTTGTGTATTTGCATGCTGTTTACCGCGCCGTTGCCGAGCAGTTAATTGGCTTTGTGTTCCGCAGGCTGACAACAGTAGCTGACTTCTCCCCTCAGAGTGTTTGTGTGGTGTTTGTTCACCGTTCACCAAGGTGCAGGACAGGACACGTATTCCTGCTCGAGAGGTAGATAAGAGGCAGACTTTAAGGGGGAAAGATAATGCCGGCTGTCGCTCAGAGTCGGCGGTGTGAGCCGCCTGCTCGGTCTGCTTCTGCATTTCATAGATGCTATTGCTTTTTTTTGGTGCAAAGATTTAATTGGCTGCGTGGAAAAACAAAAAAGTTGGCCATCTACATAATTGGAAAACAAATGCTTTGAAGTGAAAAGAATTCAAAACGCGAGGGTAACATCATGACAACCACGATGACAAAAACAACATTAATTTTCGCATTTTTGTTTCTGATATGCTCCGAAATGGGAAGACGAGTGGTTTTCTTGCATCTGACGAAGAAATACTGAAATCCAGGCGACCTCACACAAACTCATGTCAAACCTTCCTCCCTGTTTGATCAATGTTTAGCGCCGGAAGCTCGTTACGATCACAAACCGGCCTATATTTCGCACTCTGACCCTGACGCTTTCTTATTTTCAACAAGGCGACAACAAGAGCATCATCGGCCATTATCGCACTCAAGCGTTGCCCTTTATAAGGAAAAAAAAAAAAAGCCAGAAAGAGCTGAGGGTTTGCCTTCACACGGTCACAATCCTGACCTCAGTCGCCCCTGGCGATAATTTCCGCTATGTCTTTGTTAATGGCATATTTATCGGCCGTTTAGTCATGCTTTGTCAGTTCTGCTGTTAATGTTTCACACTTAGAGAAGCTTAAAAATGGCCAGAAAATCCTGGTCTTTGCTTCTGACTTTGCTCCATCTTCTTCCCCGGCTCATTTTGTTGAATAGGATTTTACATGTCACATTCCTGTATTATAATAAAGGTAATAAAACACTGCTTACCCTCATTACCATTCCATTCTTGGAGTGAAGTGTATTCCTTCTTTCACTGACGTGGGTGACTCTTC
This sequence comes from Mullus surmuletus, assembly GCA_903171835.1. Taxonomy (NCBI): domain Eukaryota; kingdom Metazoa; phylum Chordata; class Actinopteri; order Syngnathiformes; family Mullidae; genus Mullus; species Mullus surmuletus. Next base: position 66,212 of record CAESWR010001196.1, read on the forward strand.
CTGGAGGGAGCGTGTATTTCTGCTTGTGTGGTGAAATAATTCTTCATGCAGCGCTGAAAATAAGTTATAAACCGTGACGCCGAGTCTCCTTTAAATACATTTTTTGGGGGGGGGGCAGCCAGGAGCACTTACAGAATAAGGATTTTTCTTTTTACTTCCACCTTTTGCTGACCGCGCACTCTCGTTATCAGAATGAAGGCAGTGATCAAAGAATGGAGCGGCATCTTTATCCAAATAAAATAATACACTTATTTACAG
>CAESWR010001196.1:85179-98112 GCA_903171835.1 Mullus surmuletus
ACACACACACACACAACCAAATGTCTTGCAAAAACCCAGTGGTTATATCACGCCGCCATTATCATTTTTATTACTTCAGTCGCCGAGTTTTGCTTTTTTATTTATATATCTTAACTGGATGTTTCTTTTGTGGATCAAAACAAGCATTTGTGTGTACGCACGCTGCACCTCATCATTGGAAAAAAATAAAATAAAATAAATTAATCCAAACACGCACAAAAAGCAGCCGCCTTCTTTGTTTGTCACATGAAAACGCACGAGTTCAAGGGCTGATTGTGACTTTGGTGACACTGACGTCTTCCCGTGTCATGCTTTATGCCGCCACGCCGTGATGGCATGAAAGGTAAAAAAAAAGAGTGAAAAAAGAGTGAAAAAAGACTCGCAAACATCTGTGAGCGTGTTTATAGCTCTGGTCTTGAAACGCCCGTGGGACGGGATCGAGCTCGGCTTTTCAGGTTTTCATCTCGCCCGCTTGCGCTGATGATTTCTGAACTGTTTATACCGCGTTCGCTTGTTTGTTCTGTGACTTTGGGGCGGCTTTCTTGGCCAAATATGTGCAAAAAAAAATTGAACCCGGGTCACTTCTGAAACGCTGCTTTTCTTATTCAAACACGGCGCTCAGGCACAATTGGAAAGATGCGAAAAAGATTTCAGAGGTAAACAACATGCAGGATCCGGATCTTTTTTTTTCTCTTCACATGCCTCTGCTGCAGTTTACTCGAGTGAAGCATCTTCACTCCAGGGTCTCCGTTCTCCTCCACTTCAATATCACTTTTGTTTTTTCGTGGAGTTACAAACCTGCTCGAATGTTCTGAACTTAGCGAGGAATCTCAGTAGTCCCCTGTCTAAGTGGCAACATCAGCCGGTGTCTCTGGTGAGGAGCCGAGCGACTCTGCCGAAATAACACGCCATGAAAGGCATCGCAGACTCTTATTCAACACGCTGTCACAATGAGCCCCCGTGCAGAGGACTCGCTCCCTCCTCCGCCTCTCTCCTCGCTCGCGCGCGCATTTCCCTTGTCAAATTACTCTTGTAAGAAGGCCCAAAGATGGAGCTCATCACATCACAAAGGAGGAGAAACCAGATAGCGGAATTCCCAATCCTCAGTTTAGCAGAGATTTGAAATAACAATCCCCATACGGGCCGGGCGATGTCGGTTAACTTCTCCATTCACCGAACAATGGCACCGAGCCGACCCTCCCCAAGTATTGAGCGGCGCTGGGGGGACGTGGCTCAATGGAATCAGCTGGGGGGATCTCCTGCTTCCTAAGCTTTTTAGTAATATGAACCCCCCCCTTCCCCCGCACCCACCCAACCCCCTGCTGCTGTCTGCATTACCATACGGGATGCCAGGTAGGTGCAGAGGCAGCACGGGGAGGGGGCTCCCACGGATTTTGCACACGGATTTTGGATGCTGCAGAGCCGGCCTGCAAGCCCCTTTCAAAGCTGCAGTGTTAAAGGGATAGTTCGGATTTTTTGACACGAAGCAGTATGAGATCCTCACCATCAGTGTGGTTCATCAGCATTGGCTTTTCGGCCAGATTTCTGTGTTGCGGAAAGTAGTTCCGGCTAGTTGCTGGGGTCACACGGATAAAGCGCTTTGCTCCAAAAAACAATATGCGTTCAAAAGAGCAATCCGTTTACATCACCAAATGTTGGCCGCAAAAAAAGTACGACCTTGCAGTCACCCGGTACTATTTTCCCTCCCTTCGTATCACTGCGCGCACCATCATTTCGTTTCACAGTGTTTACATGCTCGGAAGGAGACCGCTGCAACGCGTCTTCTCTCACGTCACGGCGGTCTCCTTCCGCCTCCTTCCGCCTCCTTCCTCTTTCAGCTGATGGAAAGGTGCGCACATGAGACCAAGTCACACATGTGAAAGTCTTAGATAAGTCCCATTTTTTTCTTGGGCAAGTCAAGACAAGACCAAGTCAAGTCACCTTATTTTACCTGCACGATCTCATCTTAATAAAGTGAAAAAACAAGATATTAGTAACTGTCACTTAACGTCATTGGCCAGTTTATCCGGTGCATTTACTGACTAACATCATAATATTTGCTAGTTTACAGGCACTTACTGTGCAGAAGCTCTTCAATTGACGGACAAAGTTTGACGTTGTCTGGCTGTCGAAAATCTTTGTGCCGCACGTCTTGCATTCTGCAGTCCGTCGTTGGGCTTCACAGTGTTAATTTTCGATAAATCCACAGCGTACGGTGGTATCACTCCGCAGACATGTTGATACGTATCTGATATCAGAGGGCATGTTTCTCCGATAAACACGTAGGCAGAGAGGGCATGACTGATTGATCCAATTATGACAACGCCATTCTCAGCCTGCGCTCATACTGGCTAATATTGATATTAATTTCATATTCATATTTAAACTGAAAACACGAAATCAACAACACTCAAGTCATTCAAATGATTGTGTCTCAAGTCAAGTCAGGTCGCGAGTCCTTAAATTCAAAATCCATGTCGAGTCTCAAGACTCTCATTTCACAAGTCAAAAGTCATCATTGCCTCGAGTCCCCATCTCTGCCACACGCTATAACATCACCAGAGAGAGTTCTTGTGCGATCTGTCTTTTGTTATCATCAAGTGTGCGGTCTCTAAATCTGTGAAGGTTTGAAGAATCCTGTAAAGCGTGCCGGCCTTGAGTCTGTGAGGCTAAAATGCGTCCGACTCGAGGAGAATCCGATCAGTTATTCTCCGACGGCTCTCCGAGGTGTTAGAGCGCGTGGATAAGCTCTGGTCTACAAGAGTTCTCTGGCTGCCATCAGACAGTGAGACGGATATCAAGGAGAGGCAAGGTGGGGAGTGGGGGGGGTGGGGGGGTGGAGAGAATGGATGTCTACAATTTTATCTTTCATTTTCGAGGATTTGTTTCCAGGGGGCTCGGACTATCTCTCTCACTGGACATATCAATTAGGAGGGTGCAGCGTCGCAATGGGAAATAAAGGGAGTAACCGTGTTTGGGGCGGCGTATCAGACAGATGAGTCTAAAACAAAAAACGTGTCTTATCGTGGAGTTTGCTCCCCCCCCCGCCCCCCCCGGCGCCGAGCTTTCGGGCGGCGCTATCTCTGGGGGACTGGGTCTCCTCCGGCACAAATGGAGTTCACTCCGTTCCCTCTGCGCAGACTGAAAGGAAATGCCACCCATAATGGTTGAATGACAGATGAGTCATTTCCATTTATGAGTTTTATGCTGGCACTCATCCGCTGTCATGTCTGAGATGTGATTGTGTGTGTGTGTGTGTTTGAGAGAGAGCGCTTGAAAGACAATAGAGCAGAAGAAAGGAAGGAAGGGTCAGAGTGTGACTGTGATATTTTTTTCCCCCTACAGTTGTTTACAATATCCCTGTAGGCACTCAAATGTCTAAGTCTGCTTCTATTTACCCAGCTCATTCCACGCCCCAACCCACGGCAGGTGTTTCTCCAGTGTCTGATGAGGAAGTGTGTGTTTGTGCAACATGAAGCCAACTTAAAACCAAAAACGCCGACTGTTATGTACAACCCTTCCAGGCACATGCAGGTACGAGTATTTTCTGCATAACTTAACATTTACATTGCTGCCCACACAGGCAATATAGCCAGCGCTGGAACCTGCTGAATATTCACGACATGGAGTCAATCGTTTGAAAAAAAGCCAAGGAGTCTCACTCGGATGCAAATTTGCTCTATACAATTCTGCCGTTCAAACAAGTGGCGTTTACACCAAATATTTCAACAACAGATGGTGAATGCTGATTGACTGATCCTTCGCGCGACGTGAGAAAAAACCAGTTGCGGCTCACCAAATATGGTCTGAAAACTCTGCCTACCGTTTGTATTTGTGTGAACTCAAAGATTTAGTGGCACAGAAACACCGGTACACAACTTTGGCCCTCCCGCTCTGAAAGCCAGTGTTGTCTTAAGTGTGATTGGTCCTTGGCGGCCACTTTCCTGAAGGTTTTGTTTGGGACTTGAAGACATTTTACTCTGTCTTTGGTCTTGGCCTGAGGTGACTCTGGATTGTTTACCAACGCCAATAGAGACCCCCTTTTAGACTTTAGGACTTTTAGACCGTGCCGTGCTTTCCACAACAATCAATAACTTCCAACCACTGGAAGATTGATTATTTGGCGCAAGATGCAGCCTCGGCCTTCGTATTAAATGTGTTTATCTGAATTCAGTCAACTTAAACCCGCATCCACCTGACAAATTTGCATCTTATATTGGAACATAAACAAAAAATGCTTGAAATTAGTGGAAATAATTGTTTATGCATCAAGCAACATGTACTTGGATTTCCAACAGGGGTGTCCCCATACAACAACTTCCAATACGATACCGATATTGCATTCTTGAGTATTAGCCAATGGCTTGATCAAGTGTCAGCAACGGTAGGTATGGAGGAAGCTCCAAAAACTGACCCATTCATTATTAACCAATGGGTTACATACATTTTAAACTTAAACATAGGAATATTTTACAAATTAATAAAATAAATAAAAAGTAAATGAGAAGAACCTGAAAAATAACCTCATAAATCCAATAAAAACATGTAAGTGCAAAATCACTAGAAGTGCTGGAGCAGAGTCTAATCCGATACTTATATCGGACCAATATCTGATATCAATATCGGATCGGGATACCCATAGTTTCCAAAGCCAAGAAAAAGACCTATAGGCCTATTCTGGGAAATAAACCTGACAAATCCCTTTGTAGATTAATACTGCTTCAATAAAAATAATGCAGAAGCTATTTTTGTTGCTGTCAAATGTATTTAGATTTGTGCACTCTTGACTACGACGCTACTTAAGGCCTGAAGTCAACTGTCTTGATCGAGTCAAGTGTAAGCCATCAAAGGGTGAGGGGGGTTAAGCTGCTCAATGGTTCCAACTGCACTGCCGGGTTATTTGGGCCACTTTTCCAGAGCTTATCTGAACAATGCAGCCTATGCAATAGTAAGGAGAGCCTGGCGCTCACAGCATCGCAAACGCCGTCAACCCGGTCTCCAAAACCAGATGCCCTGCAGCTATGTTTAGAGCACACCTGCACCGGTGCCCACCCCCGCCCCCCCCCCCTCCTCCCTCATCTCCCTCCACCACCGGTAGCCTCAGTCCAGCGAGCTCCATGCCAGCATGGCGCGAGAACAACAACAACATGGCAACAGGACAACACCGACATCACTCTTTCACCTCGCCTCAGTCGGTTTTTTTAAGCCAGAAACAAATTTCTAACAAGGTACAATTTAGCCTCTCGGAGCAGCAGCGCCACTTTGAGCCGCCCCAGCAGACCTAATAAAAGATTCTGGTGCTGTAACTCCTCATGAATGTTGTCGGAGCAAAAGCCAATGAGCCAGTGAGCAAGGTCGCAGTTGTCTTTCCTTCCAATCTTTTACAAAATGTTGCCACATCACTAATGACCCACATAAGCCAGCTAATTATCTGTCTTTATCTTTTCACACTGTTTGGAATAAAGGCAGCGTGGCCTCATCGGTGACCGACCTGTTTAAGAATGCAGAACTCTCACTCTCTCTATAAAGTAATCACAGTTCAACTCGTGGCATTTAAAGCTAGTTTAATATCTGACCATTAACTCCGCCAAGGCCACCATATAAGAACCAATCACACACCATCTTTTGGTTGACAGGCCCAACAGCAAGTTTGGTTGAGAGGCCTGAAAGCATTCCCTTTCCTGCCATAGGAGCCATCAAGTTTGGTTGAGAGGCCTGAAAGCATTCCCTTTCCTGCCATTTGGAGCCATCAAGTTTGTTTGAGAGGTACAACAGCCTTCCATTACCTGCCATTTGGAGCCCTCCTGGAGAGAGTGGATTACTGGTGTTAAACTGGAAGACGACAATTAATAGCAAAGGTCAGACGCCAATTTTGCTACATTTGCTGTGTTTGCTTTGGCTGAGAGTGGAGAAAGTGGTTGGAATCTGTGACGCTTTGACCTGCTTTTGTCTGCATTGTGGTTGGCTCTGAGGCCGTGCTTGTGTGAACCATTTTTCTTATGTTTTTGGTAGGCTTATTTGGACGCTTGTTATGGATTTGAGTTTAGCATGGTTAGCATGAGCTATTCTTGGCAATGGCTACGTTTGCATGCAGTCAAATAATCCTTCTCTAACCAGAATAACCCAGTTGCATGTGGCCATGTAAACACTGATAACCCGATTGAATAACTGGAATATGCTCATGATATACTCATATTCCGCTTATTCAATTGTGTTATTGGTGTTTACATTGCCAAAACTCTGAATATTCCCCCTGGGTTACTCCTTTTCTAAGCCGAATATTCGATCATGTCTCCTATCAGCATCTCCCCATCAAAAGGAGCATGAATTTGTGTTGTGCACATGTTCTATTGGCAAGGAATCTTGGTCTTTGGAGTCCAGGAACTACTTGTAAAGATCGCCAAAAGCAAGAGCGACACCACGCCACACTTTTGGAGTGAGGAGGAAACCAATGGCTCCATAAGTGTGATGAAAGACACAAAGAGAGATGCTAGAAAGTAGCGGGATTGACAGATCCACAAAAAGGCGAGCGGAAAGTTACGCCATGAAGAGTTTGTAACAGACTTGCTTGTTTAAGGTCAAACCTCCCAGCTCCACAGTATATCAAAGCTCGTACTGTTATTACTTGCCACAAATGAATAGGCTTGCACCGGAGCTTGACTGCCAGTCACCTGTTTCAATGGTGACTTGCGAGAGAAAAATATAATTTGCACATTGATCACAATGGAAGCACTTTCGCAACACTCGAGTTTCTCCCATCAACCCCCCCCAGCTCTACCTGCTAAGTGCATTTCAATCTGCCATTTCTCAGCAGAGCCAGAGAGACAAGTAACAAGTCACGTGCCTCGACCGACAACTTGTAGCGAGGGAGGGAAAGCGACAGCGAGCGCTGGAAGAGGGAGAATAAAAAAAAAAAAACGTTGGAGCTGTTTGGTAATTGCAGAAAACATTTAGCAGACTCCTTCGCAGACATATGACAACCCCACCTGTTCGTTTGCCAGTCTTCCCTGGCTTCGTGCTGGCTGACAGTGAGAATCTGGCTGCTGCCGTGACAGCCGCGGAAAAATTTGAAGCACTCTTCTTGTCGGAGCCTGCATCATAGTCCTCAAAATGCAAAACCAACAGATCACAGGGTGTGTTTTCTCCAGGAGGATGCTGACACTCTTTATCGAGTCCAACAACATGCAACTATTTTGGCACAAATAATCAAATGGTGCAACATCACACAGTTTTTTTTTTGTCTTACACCGACCTGATTTGTATATTTTTGATCATGTGTGACATCAGTGACAACTTAGGGGTCCATAAAACCCTCAACACCCCCCCCCTTTTCAACCCAGTGCAACTCTAGTACTTTATACTGTTTACTGTCTGTTTTTACTGTCTGTTTTTACTGTTTGGTTTTATTGTCTGCTCTTAGTTTGTTTTATACTTTTTTTCTATTTCTGTTTTCATACACTTATTTAATTAATCAAGTATTTGTGCCGAAAGCGTTGCTATCTATCTACCTATCTATCTATCTATCTATCTATCTATCGGATATCAGCATGTTGCAACCAGCAGAGGCAACACTAGAATGCCCTTTATTGTCGTTATGCAGTTTTACAATGAAATTGGAGAGCTTCTCCCTTTCCAGTTGCTCCGAAAAGTTGCTCCAGAAAGTTGCGTGGTTTCCCTGAGAATTAGACTGCTCCAGTTTTCAAAAGTAGGAGGATTCTTCTTTGTTTGTTGGCTTGCTTGAAATGCAACCCCCCCCCCCTCCCCCCTCAACTTTGTATTATTTCTCTCCTAACAGGTGAAAAATACTCAGGAGACACAATCAGGCCCATATAGTATCCAGGACACACACACCGGCGAGGCGCTAGCAAGCACACACACACTCTCTAAACACTCCTAACTATTGCCGCAGCGTTGCTCGTGTTGCATTTCCCCTGCTGAGACGTGACTCTGAGTCTTCCAGCCCTTTTTAAAAACTGAGTAATTTGGCTGCGAATTCGCCCCGAGCTGCTTCGAAACACCCGAACGCAGCATTCGCACGTCTCACTCCTCAACCTTTTTCACAAGCGAGCGCGCGGTTGACGCACACCTACACGCATGTCACGGCCCGACATCAAACTACCAAAGGAGCGGCGGCCATGTTGTGCGACATATGGCGCGCGGCAGCTGAAAACCCTGTCGTGTAAACTGCGGCACCAGCGCTGCAAAATCTAGGCTTCGTACCTTATAGGTAATGTTCTTCACCCCGAGAGGCTCTTGAATACCTACAAACCGCTCTCTGTCTCTCACATGGAAATGGAAAGTGAATCATAATAAGCTTGCCTAGGCATATAAACGGTTTTTTTCCCCCTCTCCCACCCTCCCCTCCGCTTCTCAACATTTGGAGCTGAAAGGACTCCAGACAAGTCTTCAGAGAACTTAACGATCGTGCCATCTGGAGGCAGGGAAGTGTTGTAGCCGCTGATATCGATCATCTTTTTGTACTTTACTCCCACAGATGGTAAGAAAAAACACCATCTGGGCGCAGGTGTTGGCGCCTTGAAAAATGAAAAGCAGCCACAACAAACAGGCATAAAAAATATTTGTCCCTCACACTCCCCCGTCGCAGTTGTGCGCAAATTAGGAGCTCCTGGTGCGGTGGGGAAATATGACCATTTGTGCACACGCTTTTGTACAATCCCCAAGGCTTAATGTTTCTTGCCAAATTGTAGTACGACACTGATTTTGCATTCTTGTCCCAAACGGGATTATTTATTCCAGCTGCAGCACAGTAAATTCCCACCCATAAAACGCGGTGCCTCGCTATTTTATGGTTGTCTTCTCACCGGGGTGCCTGTTTGTAAGTGTTGTTGCTCCACAGTTGCCTGTCAAGTGAAGCACAAACTTATTGAAAGGCCACTTTGCAGCTCAAGCTCCATAACAATGCTGCCATCAAGTGGCCAACTGTTATTTTTACACCATTGTTAATTATCATTGACAGCATATCATCACCATTTGTGATAATCATTATTATTATTATAGTCATTTCATGATCTGTAGAACATATCATTTTTTCATTATCTAGGGATTAATAATGTGTCATCTTCCATGAAAATGTCAATTGCTCATGTGTGCCACACAATTATGCAGTGTTATTTATTTATATTTTTTAATTATAGCAGGAGCTGTTAGAGTAATTTACTTTACAGAAGCAGGGTTAATTTTTTTCTTCTTTAAATCCAGATATTTCTTAATATAGAGTAAAATGTGTCTTTGGATCCAGCAGCAGCCCAGTCTGACCACTAGATGTCAGTGCCCACCATTGACTCGAGCCGCGGCAGCAGTGGAAGCTTACACCTGCATATTGAGCAGCATCTGAGTGCAGTAAACAGACACAAACAAAGGATTACCCAACCTTGTTTATGTGCTTGCCTCATGCTGCCGTCACTAAATCAGCTCCAGCTGCACGGCCGGGCGGCGAGGGCGCACAAGGCGGCGCCGTCTGAGTAACTCCCATCCACGGTGGAAGTGGATAGAGTTCATGCTCCACCACTGGGCCACATGCATTTTAAGTGTCGATGCCACAAATTGAATTATTATTCATTTGGAACTATTTGTGCTCCGTCAAAACTCTCTAATCATGACCGATTCCGCTTTCCTGGACTCCTTCCATGCACTTGTGCCGGTTTCCATCATCCGTCCAGAGCTGCTGTCGACCCTGAAGGTGCTGAAACACTTGACACTTGGGAGACAAACGTGTCACGGCGAAGCCAAACTGCATGAAGGGTGTGAGATGTGTACGCTGGCAGGTGGCGTGCAGTGGGACGGCCGAAGTAGCCAATGAAGATGGACAGTTTTAGACATGGCAGATCATGAGAGGTGACCAAAGTGCGCTGTGGCGACCAGTCATGGTCCAGAACTTTTTTCCTCTGATTCTGCACCAGAGCTTAGAACCTCCCAGCACCTCCTGCTGCTGATGGCCTAACACCTTCGGGTTTGTCCTGGAGTGCACGGAGAAGCGAGGCCTCCTCGTCATCCAGGGCCGTTTGCATCTTCTCCTACAACAGTGTGTAGCCACTTTAAAGTGTGTGTGTTCTTGTGTGTGGTGGGAGGCTCATTTCCCAAGCCGTGGCCCTGTTTAAAAACCAGGATTCTTGCCAAAAAGTGCTCCTTCCAGCTCTGGCGTTGGCTGAGAGGGCGAAAGATTTCTGTACGCTATCAGTCTTGCCATCCAGCCTTCCAAGACCTCCAGCTCAAGAAGGTCACACAGTTGTTAGATGATGCAGGAGTGGACCCGAGAGGGACTGGTGTGCGGCATAATCTGCAAAATAATGCTGCAAATACACCCCAGGAAGGAGTTAGACCGCTTTTAGAGGTCTACACCAAAGTTGCATTCAGTTTAATTTATTGATGGTTGCAAAGGGGTGGAAAATGTCCTGGCAAATTTTAGCTTGGAAATCCTGGAAATGTTCAGCTTTTTGTTGCCATTGAAGACGATGAGGTCCAGGTCCTTGACAAGTAGAAAGCATGGCCTGAAGAGAGGCGCAACTAAATCTTTTGACATTTTTGAATGGGACATACGGAATATGTCTGGGCTTTTGTAAATACCTGAATCTTCTTTTATTGTTCACCATTCATGGTTTTTGTTGTTCTGCGAAGGAAACTATTAAAGTTCTAAAAACCGATTAGTGACATTTATGAATGCTGAATAAGGCATATTTGCATGTCACAAATATTTACGCTTATATTCATGACAATAGACTCAGTTAATGTTCCCTGAAAATTACTTTATAATGCCATTTAAAGATATCGCATTAGACATGTTTGCGTGCACATCTTATAACCAACCAAAATGTTTAATATTATAAAATGTTTCCATGGATTTGACCAGGTAAATGCAGTTCATATAATTTCCCCCAAATTGCCTTTAAATTCCTGTTAATTTCCCCAAATTCCCATGGAAAGTTTCTAACTTTGAAAATTCACGGAATTTTGCAACCCTATTTGACACAGTAATGAGTAAGCACATACAGCCAAAGGGGGAGGGGGAGGAAAAAACCTGCATATTGTTTTGTTTTGGGTTTTTTTCCCCCCTGCCCACCATATTCCGACTTGCTTTGTTTTGTCTCGAGCAGGCCAATACCCTATGACTGTAATTAAGCTTGGAGCCGGAGAGAGCCAGAGAGAAAGCACTGCTCGGATCCATCTGGCTCTCACCTGGAGACTCTAACGCTGCCCAAGGCTGAAACAGACTAAAGAGGAGAGTGTGAGAGGCCTCCAGCCAAACCCAGTCGCATTTACACTCCAGACATCACACACCGTTTCAGGAAGCAGAAATAAGGCAGTGCTCAGTCTTCTCCGAGTGGCTTTTCATCGCTCTCCACTGTGATTTCCAGAGACGCCAGTCCCCCCCCTTGTGTGTGTGTGTGTGTGTGTACGGCACAATGCGTTCAGATATTTGCCAATACCTGCACGCATTTTTTTCCATCCAGGGTTCAGCTGAAGTGTTGTTTAGCTGTTCCTCCACCCACTTACTGCGGGCTGACAGCGCCACAGACAATATATTAACTCCAGCTTCCCGCCTTTTCCGCATTTTCGGAGCGCAATATGAAAGTGTGGCTCCGATAAGACACCCTGGGCCTTGTAAAATCTTGGCAGACCCGCCGTGTTGTGTGTTTCCTTCCAGACTGGGGTCAAGAGGAGAAAATAAAAAGTCTGTCCGGGTAGATGATTTCTCCTGGCAGTTGAGTGGTGAGTGCATCTTTGGGGTTCTATTTTTTTTAGAAATATACTACTGCGGTACTTAAACATGGTGAAAAATTGTACTTTTAATTGGAGTTTTATCTGAGAAACATGTGATTATGCCTTAAACACAAACAAAAGATTTTAAAAAAGCATAAATTGTAAATGTCGTGACTTTGAAACTCCAAAAAAAGGGAACAATATGGATAGATTTAATATTGAGGGATTTTCCAGGGCCATTTCTAGCTTTGTGGGGGCCCTAAACAAGATGCTGTTTGGGGGCCTGTAGTTTGTGAAATTGCGATGAAGAGATTCCTAACCCTCACTAAGCTCCTTTGGTTATCAAGTAAAATAGATCGTGAGCACATATTCCTATTTTATCATTGCAGTGATATTGCAGTAATACGTAAAATTAAAATGGATCCGTTTAACTAAACACTGAGATAACTTCTTTTGATGCCATTACTGCTTTTTTTCATTCCGGCGGATGGGATTGTCCAACGAATATAACCTAATAATGCTGCAAAAACACCGGCACAGTTTATCATTGCAGTTCATTTTATTCATATCCAACGTTTATTGAAAGAAAAAGGATGTAATAAACACACGAGATAGCTACAGATAAAGACAGGACATTTTGATTCTGCTCAGATGGGGCTGAACATGCAGCTCTGGGGCCCCACGGTGCCTTGGGGGCCCAAAGCATTCGCTCAGTTCGCCTACAGCAAGAAACGGCTCTGAGATTTTCAGTTGCCAGCCGTTGTAAAAGCCGGTGTGTGGCCTCCTGCCGTCACACACTATGGAAAATATTCCAGCTCGGGGCCCTATATGATGCGACCCAAGAGCAGCAAAATAGCGGTGTCACAGCCCCGGTCGCGTTGCAGAGACCGTGGCTGAACCACAAGGGTGCGTGATGTTGGGCCCTTTGATGCCAGGCCTGTTTACATGACATAATGATGCCCATGCCGTCAGTTTAAAGCATTTCAATACACTCGGCTCGCTCGCAGAAGAAGCTCATCAGAGGAGTCGCAGATGTTCTGTAGTGGAAATTTGGATCATCACAATGGGTAAAATGATATGATATGAGCTTTTAAGTGTCCTAGAAAAGACCAGAAATTGAGGCCATTCGGAGAGAGAAGGGAAAAGAAAGGAGGAAGAGTTGAGCAAACGAAGGCCTCCGCTCGACATCGGGGGGGGGGGGGGGGGGGGGGGGGG
>CAESWR010001196.1:172947-187273 GCA_903171835.1 Mullus surmuletus
TTCTGGCCTCTTCCAGCCTCAGAGGAGTGTCTGGGAAAGAAAAGGATGCCGATGCCGCCATCTAGTGGCCGGATGCTCACATTACAAGAGGGTTGTTTAGGCCCAGCCGAACCCTTTAACCCTTAAGAGTTCCTGGGGAGGTTTTTTTTAAGAAAGAAAGAAGATATTCGGTAGTTGATTAACAAGACTGACTCATTCAAAGCTGGAAAAAGTAGGAATGATTTACAGAAGTCTTTTGGAAGGAAACACTTTTTGTCCCCAGAAAGTAATAGAGTTAAAGAAACACATAAAAATGTGTCACTGCAGAAAAATGCCTCAAATTCAATGTTTCTGCTAATCATTGACCATCTGAGGCTCTAACGTAATAATCAAAACCTCCTTGAATTGCACTTTATGGAAATGATTTACGTTTTTGTATTTGTTTCGAGTGCAATACTGTGGAGTCACGTAAACAAACTGGTATTTCGAGGTTTCAAAGGAAGAGGATGATTTAGATTCTGAGGGACTATTGAGAAAGTTTTCTTCTAGGAACTCTCGAGGTTTGACATCCAGCTTGATTCTATTCAATTCTTATTCATATCACTTTGACCGACCAACCACAATATCAGGCAAAGTGTTCTTTAATGGAATCGTAAATAAATACTCACTTGCGCCCCCTATTGAGAGTCAGAAGGAGGTTTCACCAGTTGTAGGTCTTTTGCACATATAGATCTCGACTATGTGGGGCAAGAAGTGGCCATTCTGCATGTGGCGGCCATTTTTTGCTCAGTCTTGCTCACACTGCGAACAAATGGACACAGTCAACTCCTCGTGTCTGCCTATAAATTTATTCCGACGTTTCATCATTACATGTCAAAAAAAAAGAAGAAAAGAAAAAAGATGTTTCGTTGCCGATGTAATACTTAACAGCTAAAAGAGAGTGTGGAAAATATGTTACACAATTTGCCCTCCCCACAGACAGTGACACATCTCACCCAAAACAAAGGTGGGGTTCATCAAAAATTAAAAAGGACCTTACATCAATTCTCAGAGCACTGATGACTGAGAACACAGATGCAGGAGGGGGGGTACACGGGGGACAAATATTAGGTTACACAACTGTGCGTGAAGAGCTTTGGGAGCCATTAACAAACTGTCCACAGCATGTAAACACGGAGCTACTGGGGGATTTTAGGGACAAGATGGGAATGATTCATCAGTGGCAGTGTTTTTGAAGTCAGGTGGGTAATGTGTGTGTGTGTGTGTGTTGCATCAGTGAAGGGTAGCACAGACTCTGGCAGCGCTCTAGAAGTGATACGGGGTGTGGGTGACCCAGTTGGACGTCTGGTCTTTGGTGCGCTTGGCGGAGCTGTGGGTGGTGAACAGGGACTTGAAGGCCTCGGACCTCCCCGTCATGTCTTGGATTGACCTCTTGGAGGCGGCGGAGGACGTCAAGGACTTGGCGCCTTTGGAGGAGCCGGAGGGTCCCGACGGTCCGGCCGTAGCTTTTGGGTGGAGACGGAGTGAACAGGGGAGAAAAAAAAAAGGAAAATGCGTGATGCAGTTAGAATTATACTCAAAAAACAACTATTTCAAATAGAGGTGTCCCAATACAACCTTTTCACTTCCGATACGATACTGATATTGCAGCATTGAGTATCGGCCGATACCGATATCGATCCGATACGATATCAGCATGAATACTACATAGTTTTATGACTTATTTTGTAGTATGGAATGTTAGATCAAGTGATATTACTCAAACAGAACAATAGTCAGCAACAGTAGCTATGAGAAAAACTGACCCTTTTATTATCAACCAATGGCTCACATACATTTGAACCTTAAACATAAGAATATTCTACAATTGAATAAAATAAGTTCAAAATACATGGGAAGACCCTGAAAAATAACCCCGATAAATAATAAACAAAAAAAATGTATTTCTAAAGTTCAAAATAACTAGTAGTTTAACTTTAACACGAGCATATTCTACATAGAAGAGCTGGAGCGGAGTCTGGAATGGACTGCTTGTATCGGAGTGCTTAGATTGGAGATTGTAGATGCAGGCCGATATAATCAGATACTCACTTTTTCCACTGATATCAGACCGATATCCGATATCAATATCGGATCGGAACACCCCTAATTTAGAAGTTTCTCTTCTGTTTTTTCTTAGATCACACCCATTGTCTGATGTTGTACGGTCCCATTCAAAACAGCTCTCAAGACCGATCTCTTCATCTTGGCCTACTGCCCATCAAGAGCTTTGACTTATCATGTTTTTTATTTCTTTTGCATCTCTCACTATTTTACTGTCTATTTTTATTTTATCTATTCTATGAAATAACTTATTGTCTTTCTTTCTTATCTCATATCCATTTTTTTGCCATTGCTATGATGGATTGTTTTTTCCAAGGCATTTCCTTCTGTGATCCTGCAACAAACATTACTACTTTTTTAATGTTAGCATCTCTCTCTATTTTTTATTTCTTAATTTTCTTTTTTGAAACCGAGTGATAATAATCTTCTAATTGACACTGCAGAGAAAACTATCAGAGCATTGTTTAAAAGAATTACCTGACTGGCTGCTTTCACCGCCATTTTGCAGTGAGCTGCTCCCCGCGCCGTCCACTTTCAGAGACTCCGTCTCATCTGTGGGGTAAGAAATAAGACGAGAGGACAAGATCTTGACCAACTATAAACAGGACAAATAAACACTCGGGCTATTTTGGTTGGATCACAAGCTGGGATCTGAGTTACACAAATACACTGCAGGTGCTCGCCGGCCAACACACTGCTCACTTGTGAGTGGAGAGAACAAAACAGGAAGCCACACCAATGCTCTCTGACGCTCGGGGATCCCGGAGCCTTAAAGCTGTAGTTAATTTCCTGATGTTCCCATTTGTAAAAGAAAGTATAGACATACAGGTGCATCTCAGTAAATCAGAATATCATAGAAAAGTTGATCTATGTCAGTAATTCAATACAAAAAGTGAAACTAATACATTATATAGATCTATTACACACAGAATGAAACATTTCATGTTTCTTACTTAATGAAAACCTAAAATTCAGTGTCTCAAAAATAAAACAGTTACAAAAGACCAATTTTAAAAAGTATTTTTATTTGGAAATGTTGGCCTCTGAAAAGTTTGCCCATCAACACTATATGCACTCAATATTTTGGACTTGAACTGATGGAAATGGACTTTTCTATGATCTTCTAATTTATTGAGATGCACCTGTACTTCCATTTCTATACAAATGTGAAAATATAGATTCGCGTTAAGTAGACAATTGACAAAATTAGGGCTATTTTGAATTTGAGGTCAAAAGGTCAAGTCAGACACATGGGCTGCTTCATTACAGTGCATTCGGAATATTATGCATCGATGATGAATGGCAATAAATTCCACAAACCTTTTGATTCTGAGGGAGTGGATGCAGCTTCAGCAACTTTGCTCTTCTTTGATTTCTAAAAAAAAAGACTTATTAGGGGAAAAAATCCTCGATTTTTGCATTTTCTGTGATGGCGTTCAAAGTTAAAGCTTACCTTGGTTTTGGCCTTGACTCGCCTCTCTTCCATTTTCTCCCTCAGCTTCTCCACCTCCTCCTTGGTGCCGTTGAGCACCAGGATGTCGTCACCTTGAAAGGGGTCCCCGCACTAATGGACAAACAACATCCCAGGTAAGAGGTATTGCATTAACTCACCCAGCAGAAGACAAATGCACTCAAGTGAAAGCGATTCTAACAAAATGCAGTCATTAAAAATTGATGGAAGTGAAAATTGAATCAACACAGACTCGGAACAAGGTTGCATTTCAATAAAAGACTGAAGTTTCGAGGTTGCATGTTCAAAATGAAATCAAATGTGATTATGAACTGACAAAACTGTGTTACACATAAAGTAGTCTTGTCTTAAGTTATTGACCCTTTGTATGTTATTTCACAATGTTGGTCCCGCCCAGACATGTTACTGACCGGCCGCCAGCGACCATGCATTTCACAAACTTCTACAAACAGAGTTATCTCCTGTTGTGAAGTTGGGTGTGGTATCATGTAATCCTTCTCATCAAGGGTCAGCTTGGATCTTATGCCCCGCTCAGACGATAACGGCAGAAAACGGAAAGCTTTCGTTAAGTTTGTGCCTTGAGTTTACACAAGAACCGTGTCCGGAGGGCCCGAAAAGGCAAACTTTTACAATCGGGGTCCAGAGTGAAAAGTTTTGAAAATGTTGTCGTTTGCGTCTTCGTGTAAACAGCAATCGCGGTTTTCAGTGACAACGATGTAGCGCGTCGCATGCGCAGTACTTTTTGACATGAAACTTGTGTGTGCAACGTTTACCTTAAGACAGGGGTGTCAAACTCAATCAGACCGTACAGAAAAAGTCTGTACTTGTATGAAGATTTATAGATTTAAGAATTTATTTATTTTTGCTGTCACTTTTTCTCTATTGTTAATTAATCTTCATTTTCATACCTATATTCTTAATATTTGATCAGATTTTTACAATTCTTCCTTTGAAGAAAATGTATGCATCTGTATATATATTTTTTTATCTTTAAACTCTTCTGGGCATACCAACGTAATTTCATTGTATTGCTGTCAACAGTTGTCCGATGACAATAAAACCTCTTATGTCTTACGTATTCTTATGTCTAAATTAAAAATGTAGTGAAGATGAATTTCAACATTATGTCCCTTTTTAATCCTCTTAATAGCATTTCTTCCAGATAATTAAGTTTGTGCCATTATAAGTCTTAACAGTACGTTGTTTCTGTGAGGGAAACTGTACTCCTGTGTTGTATATTTTAGCTGCAGGGTCCTCGAAAACAGCGGTTTTCTAAGTGTGAGGCGGGCCTCCCCTGGGGGGCACCAAAGGACTTAAGGGGAGGCGCAGCGTGAGAAATAATAAACCTGAAAAAAAAAAAAAAAAAGCTTAAGCATCTGGTTGGCTAACTATGGTACATGCAAGGGGCAAAATGGATCGATTTTTAGTACCACAAAGTGAAAGTGAGAGTCGGACAGAGTCCGGACGAGCAGAAAACACTGATTATTTAAATTCGGCTTTTCATGTATTGGTCCTGATGATGCTCCGCTGCCACAGTGTTATTTGCAAAGAGGTGCTAGATAACCATAGTATGTCACCATGTAAACTCTGATGTTATATTGAAACTAGTACCAAAGTTTAAAGACCAAGCTAGAGGAAATTATTTGAGACATTTGGCACTGTAAATACCAAGGCAACCCAAGCATCATACTGCGTAGCGTTACATATTGCATAATAATACTAGGGGTGTCCCAATCCGATATTGATATCAGTCAGATATCAGCAAAAAAACGAGTGTCGGATTATATCGGCCTGCATCTAGAATCTCCGATATAAGCACTCTGATTCAAGCAGTCCATTGCAGACTCCGCTCCAGCACTTCTAGTGATTAATTTATTTCATTCAATTGTAGAATATTCTTATGTTTAAGGTTCAAATGTATGCAACCCATTGGTTAATAATAAAGGGGTCAGTTTTTCTCATAGCTACTGTTGCTGACTATTGTTCTCTGTTTGAGTAATATCACTGGATTAAGCCTTTTCGTCATAAAAGCATATATTATTCGTGCTGATATCATATGGGATTGATATCGGTATCGACCAATACTCAAGGCGCAATATCTGTATCACAAGTTGTATTTGGACACGCCTAAATAATACTAATAACAATGGGGGTTGGGCTCATTTTGAGTGCTCTTAGGGGAGGTTCACTAACCCCTGCTCGAAAACACACGTCAATGGGGAAAATCATAGCCGCATGACACAAACTGAACTAATTTGCTTTGTTTTGCTTGTTTTGCTTTAGTTTAGGTCCCCTGAGCAGTCTATTTATAGGTCGTGACTGACAATGTCTTTTTCTGGGTGCAGAACAATGCAGATGATTCAGGTGCACTTATTTGAATTGTAAAGCAATTTCTGTTTACCTAGCTTGAGGGACGCCATTTCAACTGATGCAGGCGGGTGGGATTATAAAAAAGAAAAGCAAATTGTAAAATTTTATTTTCAAACCCACATGCATAAATCATAGTTTTCTTTATTTATGACAATTGTATAAATCAACTCACCAACAAAGTCTATTTGCATTTAAGATGCATCACGTTGACAGAAATGACAACCAGACTTTGAAGGAAATGAACTAGGCAAATTCATCCACTCAGTATGCCTGATAAATTGCATGTGAGTCTGTTTGCGTGTATTGGGTCATTATGTTGTCCACTGCAAGGTTGCGTGTTGGATTTTGTCGGAAATAGATCAACTGTGGAGATTCACTTTGCATCAGAAGCGGTAGATTATTGCAACGCTGCAACGCTCTTTGCTGTGACATCTGAACATGGCTGATGAGCTGGAACCACGCACTTCAGATTCCAGTTACTAAAGCAAATAAGGATATAGCAAAAAATAAATTGTAGAAATCAGGAGCTGCGGAAAAATGTTTTTTCAAAATGAACCAAGTGCTTACGAAAAAACATTGGCAGCTCAATTACTAATATTTATTGGAAGATTTATGTTGTCATTTGATGAACAGAAATACTGAACACCTAACAACAGGTTTGTTGAGAGGAAAACAAACATGAGATCCATTTTCAATCTATCACCATAAGCATTTGATGTATCAAGTTTGTGAATAATTAATAGTATAAACCACCTAACAAAAGACTGACTCCAAACTGACTGGGAAAAAACCCATGTAGCCGAATTTTGGTTAAAATGTTATCAAATCAGCCGTCTACATGCCTGCTTTATAAGAAGGGAAAACACACCCACATCCAAACAAATGATTAAGCCCCTGAGTAACCGGCAGGGGATCCATTGTGTGCCACGCAGTGCAGGCTCGGTGGGTGTGAACTCCGGCCATGTGCTCTGCTCAACACAAGAGGGATAATCTCAGGAGCTGACCAGGCAGCAAACAAACTCTGACGCTGCCGCTCTGAAAAAAACGAGTCACTCTGCCGTTGCCACTACTGCAAACAACACAGACCGCTGGTGAGTTATCGTCAAGTCAGTGAACAAGTGGACCGGAATATTGCTTCAACACTAAAGCGACCGTCTGACAAACACAAGCGAGGTGACAGGACGGGGGATACAACGGAGAGAAAGGCGCTGTGGATGATTCAATATGTGCACCTCTATCCGGCTGGAAGTAAACACATCTGACAGAAACAGAGGAGAGGAACCGTGGGTGACCGGATCAGTGGAAAAATAATGGTAAGCAAGAGGACAAGTGCGTAGAGAAGTGTATGTGGGAGGAGAGAGGGGAAAGCCCTGGGGAAGAGTGTGTATTTTGTGAGGATCGGGTGGGTGTTGCTTCTGGTAACCAGGCAGAGACGGCCTGCGTCTCACGGGGACATGAGAGGAGGTGAGGGAGGAGGAGGAGGGGGTGGGGGCGCAACTTCATTGGCGATGCACGCAACTGAAAACACTTGGCGTGTCACAATCGGAAGCGCAGAGCGTGCCGCCTCACGGGTCGTTCATTGCCACAGACGACAGTGACACAGAGCTGACGGCCAAGACTCTGAGCAAACGCAGGAAAACCACTCTCGCTGCTGTTGTCCGTGGCGACGGCAGCAATGGGAATTGCTTGTGCTCTCCTTTGGACTCTGGACGGATTGCTGTAGTATACCTGCTCCACCTGTTTGGGTCTCGGAGGTCTCACTGGCGTCTTGATGTTTTGCTTCCCTCCGAGACGGACGGCGGGCTAAATCGCCTGAGAGGTAATGACCGCAAATAGCCTTTAACCTCCTGTTTCTCTAAACATGCTAACGTGCAGTCAGGTTTGTCAGATTTACAAACATATGATGTAAATAGAATAGCTTATTCGTTATGTTTCATAGCAGCTTTCCTTACACACAAGCAGCGCTAGTTTTGGCCATGGAAGAAAGTTAAATGTATAGCGGCTCAGGGGGAGCACATTAGCTCTTGCAATTCCGCAGTTCATACACATTAGAAACAAACAAAAGTATTTGTTTGCATCTAATGGTTGCATTTGAACTGGGAATACAGGATTTTTGCGATTATGACAACAAAAATGATCAAAACATATTGGAACCACACCAAAATTGCTTTTAAAGCGCAGAGCAGTGGAAAAATATTAATACTTATTTTATCTTTTTATTTCTCATGATGCCTGCCCTGACTGCTCGTCCTTAGTTTGTGTTTTTTCTAATGCATCCATCATATTTCTGATTTTAAAAGTCACATACTCTAGCAGTTTCGTTTGAAGATGACACTGTGATAAAGTGTTTTTCCAACAATTATTAATCCATGGTTGTTTATTAACACTCAACTGAAGGTGTAATGTAATTCCGTCCAGGAAATACTATAAAAATGGAACTAGTGCGTAGATAATAGCACACAGCACCACAGACGCAGTGCTCAGTGGTTAGATCTGCGGAGCAGTGCGTTTATTGTGCGTCAAAATGTTTGATCAGCAAAAACGCAATGAACGGCCAAATTCAAATTTGACTTGCAAATGCCACGCCAAATGCAATCCAACCTGCACCATACAAAATGCAAAGGGCAGAGGCACGCAGAAAAGGAGTGAATCTGTAGGCCACAACAAACTGGTGGCCTGAGATTACCTTGACTGAAGAGGGCCATTAACCTACTGTTCTACTGTGTGTTTAAAAAAACTCAATACTTTATGAGTACCAAATAGAATTCTTCAAGTAAATAAATATTAAAATTCCACGACAGCAAACTCAATGGAGACATTTGGAAGGTTTGGCCCTCCTGTCCTCAAATCAGTGTCTAGATTCAAACACAGCCACACCCTTTAGGCAACTTCAAGGTGAGCGGTGTGTAAACTCAATTTCCCTACACGGGGAGCAGACAAAACAAGTACTCTCGACTAGTGTTTGGATTTTTTAAAGTCGAGCCCTCTGCAAAGGCTCACCGGGAAGCACACAGGTCATTGGAATTGTCCTCTCAGAGCGTTCTGGTCTGCGACATCTCCAATCATGACACTTCTCTCCGCCCGGTGCCACTTGTTTCTGATAAACAAGTTTGGTCCTGCCATCTCACTCCACTTTGCCCAAAACTTGTCGACTCCAGCCTCAGGCTCCGCCATGTATTGAATGTTTGCCCTCCGTGGATCTTCGATCAGTCGGACAAGAGGGAGGTGTTAGACTTTTGGGTTAAAATATATTGTAAATCAACAATGTGTTATTTTAAAGTTGGGAAGACTGTGACTTTGGGACTTTGAAGTTGACGAGAATACTTAAAATAACGGTAGCGGTGTGTGTAGCGGTACGGCTTCACACATCGATGCATGCAGTCACACGGTGAATATTTCTGAGTGAGTTTTTTTTTTTTTAAGTCGAGTCCTCGCTCCAATCAAGGCAGTGGTAATGAGCCTAAAAGCTGCCAGCAACCGATATTAGCGACAGAAGAAGAGGCAGTTACAAGAACAAATGAAAAAGAAGTGTAACGGAAAGTGTAGAGTTAGAAGAGCGCCGGCTTCATTTGAAAACACACGTATGGGAAAAAAATCTGAATCACTAGCGTGACCAGAATGACCAGACCGTGCATGTAGCATCTAACATTATCTTGTTCCAGGAGCCTTTTTGCAAACTCGTTAACCAATCTGGGTTTCTATTGCAGGAGTTACACCTGTGGTGCTGCAATAGGAACAGACGCAAGCAGGGTCTAGTATGCGCCAGCTTGAGGGGACGAAATGCAGCTTCCTGTTGTGCCTGGGAATGAGCCTTATGGTCTTTTCAGTTATGTACTTGAGGACCAGGATCCAGCCAGAGCCCAAGCCCCCCGAGCCAACCTGCAGGCCTTTCTCCAATCAGTGTCAAATCTTACTCTCCGGTGCTGGAGAGGGAATAGAATGGCATAGACAGAGCTGCCAGGTATGAATATCATTCATCATTGTAAATGTGTAGTACGTTGTGTCTGGATATCAGAAATAAACGGCAAATGTATTGTTGTAGAAAGAAAAAAAAAAGTTTAAAAATGACAACTTCCATTGCTACGAGTCAGGTGGTGACGCATGCAATCAGTGTGATTGTATCTTCTTCTGTCAACAGATAGAACGCTATATAGTGGACAGCCGTCTACAATGCTCCAACTTGATAAGGGACCTTCGCTTTATCACAAAACCTCTGAGCTCTGAGGAGGAGAGCTACCCCTTAGCTTTCATTGTGACTGTTCACAAGGAGCTACAGCTTTTTGTGCGTTTACTACGAGCCATTTACATGCCGCAAAACATCTACTGCATCCATGTGGACGCAAAGGCTCCGGAGAATTACCGGGAAAACATACGCAGGGTAGTCGGGTGCTTTCCTAACGTCTTCCTCGCTAGTCGCAGTGAGACGGTGACATATGCCGGATTCTCCCGTCTTCAGGCGGATTTAAACTGCATGGAGGATTTAGCAAAGTCCAAGGTAGCCTGGAGGAAGGTGGTGAACCTGTGTGGACAGGACTTCCCTATTAAGAGCAACCTGGAGCTGGTACAATACTTGCAAAGCAAAGAATGGAGGGACAAGAACATGACTCCTGGGATTAAACAGCCAGAGCACATCAAGCACAGGACGCAGATCGAACACAAAGAGATCGTTGGGTCTCATGTCGCTCAGAATCCGACGAAACGCAGGAAACCGCATCCTCCCCACAACCTACAAATATATTTTGGAACGGCCTATTACTCACTCACAAGAGGATTTGTGGACTTTGTTTTGAAAAACCCAAAGGCCCGTGACCTCTTGGAGTGGTCCAGGGACACGTACAGTCCTGACGAGCACTACTGGATAACACTCAACAACATTGAAGGTAAGCTGCCTTACGAAAGGGGTGGGGGCTCCACTGTAAATTCAGTCAGGACAAATATTTACATTGGTTCGTGTAAGTATCATGATTTACCCTGAAGTACTGACGGTACTAGGTAAATGCCATAAAAGTGTATAAAATGTTTAAGGATGCTCTAATGATCGGCTTAAATGCTGTGATTGACTTGTTATCAGGACGTACGCACACACATTGGTTAATGAACCATACAAAAGCACTTCCTTTTAAGATCCTTTTTTGGCCAATGGTGAACTGCATTATTGGCATGTTGCTCAAAACTTGTGTATTGTACAGAACTGTGTATTGTTTGAAACGATGACAACTGTGGGAATTTTGCCAACAATTCTATCCTGTTGTGAGACTAAGGGAAACCTCACAATGAGAAAGGGAGGTAGAGCGAGAAATAGGCCTTAATTAATTAATTAATTAATTTCATTTCATTTTTAACAAATTACTACATCAAAAGGCCCCATAAACAAGGCGCCACAGACGTCTTTAACACTTATATATATATATATTATATATATACAGTATATGCGTGTGTATATATAACACAGATGGTTAAAAGCCTTTTATAAATTCATCTTACATTTCTACGCTTGATAGGAAACATTGGCAGAATACAAGGTAACAGGGATGGTTATAAATACTCGCCTATACTCCATGTAGGTCAATTTATAAGCAATCATTATGTCTGGTATTGTGTTTGAAGAGGCTCCAGGAAGCAACATTGAAGCAGGCTGGAAAGGAGACGTCCGGGCAATCAAATGGAGGGATCAAGAGGGAAAGGCACACAATGGCTGCAAAGGTACCTTACAGTATAATGTGCACAGAATGTTGTATACAAACCCTGCATAATATAAATTCAACATAAATTCAAATGCAATTATTTAGTCAGATATATTTCTTAACCTAGTTAATAAAGGCCTTCCCCCTGTCTTGGCTCCAGACGGGATTTAGACTCTAAAGGAGACTTGAAAGTTTACTCAACAAAAGATAAAAGATAAGACTAGATCTTCTGACAGGCCTGACCTTCCACACTGAAAAGTGTAGGAAGTGTTTTAATAGAGTAAATTATTCTTTTTGGCAGCGGCTCGTATATATTTTGACAAATACTGCGTACAGAGCATCTAAAAAGTTTTTTTCTGTCGCACAGTAAAACCAGGCCTGAATTTGATAATCTAATCAGTTGTTTGCATCACTTTCCAGGGCAGTATGCAAGAGACATCTGCATCTACGGGATGGAAGACCTCGCATGGATCATCAAAAAGAACAGCATGTTTGCCAACAAGTTTCAGAGCAATATCTTCCCAGAGGGACTCGACTGTCTGGAGCAATGGCACAGGAGTAAGGTCCTGAGGCAGGCAACCATCCCCATCGAGCCGGAGTGGCTGCTGGCCACAAGCAGCAACTCAAGCAGCAGTTAGTTCAACAACAGCACTGGAATGTGAAAACACTACTAATGAAAAATGTGCTTGGGAAAGAATGGACCCGAGAACAAAGGGATGAAGCACTGTCCAGGCTGTGTGACATGGACTACTATGTTGGTGACAGATGTATGTACGTATGTATGTTCATTTATGTAAGATGGCCGTTGTTATAAGTGAGTGCAAGATGGTAAATATCCGTTGTAGCCATAGACTTACATTTACAGTAAAATCTGTGTTTTTGTTAAATAAGGCAGTGTGATGCAAATGTGAAATGGCTGATAGAGCAGAATAAAAGACTAATAGAAATCAACAACCTGCCATTTGAAAGGACCTACCAACCCTTTTTGCTTGTACACCATAAAACCACCACGGTTCTCACATTATTGTGTGTATCAAATTGGGGAACAGATCTCCTCCCAAGGATAGTTTCAGATTGAAAGTTCACGCAGGAAGAGCGCGAGAGGATGGATACTCACTGTTCCTCTGTATTTTTCTTTCTGTAATTTCCCTATTGGGGGATACTATAAAACATCTACTACTTTCTCTCCTCCGCGGAACATTTTCACTAAAATATACTTGAGACGTGACCAAACAAATGAAGGGTCATTTATTAAGGATTGAGAGTCTTTTAAATCCACATGCCAGTGATCAATGTGATGGTATTGTTGTTTGATGTCCTACATTCATGATTTGTTTTGCATCAGTTTCTTAATATTTCGTGCTTGGTGATGTGAAGTTCCATTACCATATTTTCCAACGGCCGGGCCCAGAGGGAGTCTCCCCTGGGAACACTCTATCTTTTCCGAAAGCTTCAAGCCTTATTTTTGGTAATGTCTAACAAGCAATCGCAACCATAATGCTTTTATGTCAAGAGAACCAACAACAACAGTGGATCATCTCTGAAAATAGCCTGTGCATGAGAAATTACAACCGCAGCTTTATGATGCTTAAAACTAATGGGCCGGGATGCTGGGAGATTCCCACGTGGACCCTTTTGCATCAATGCCAGAAATGGTTTAGGAAAAAACAAACAGAAAACAGCTGTACTGCCACTAGATGCTTGAAGAAGTACCGTGAGGAAAAGACAAGAGTAGAAAGACTTCACCGCAGCGGTCAGATTGTCCTCACGCTCCCAATGGTCTTTCAAGATAGCTTCATGATAAAATTCCAATTGCTAATTTTGTGAAACTTGTCCAAGAGCTCAAATATATGGCTATATATATTTTCATTAAAGGTTTGGAAGTGGCTAGTGGAGCAGTCCACTGTGCTGAAAGTTACAGCACTGCATTTTCGATTGTATATCATTCACGAAATGTATGATCACCAAAGACTAGGTTCTGTGTGTGCAAATTAGGGATGTAAAAGAGGACTGTTAAAGAATGGATGAAACACTGCTCACCTTGTGGCAGATCTCTGTCTTGACCTCCTTCAGTGCACGATCAGAGAAAACACATCCACAGGTCTGCAGGTAACAGAACCTGCAAATGGAAATACAAAAAATGTGACAGGTTTTCTTTAACTAATCATGTTTGATGTGTTTCCTGTATATTCAGTTATAGACAGTACTGAGTCATTAGCAAAACCACAATGAAGATTTAATTAGATACAATAGATCACACAAAAGCAGATGACTTGAATGACCGGCAGTGAACCTACTAACAGCACAGTCACTCTTAGGCTAATGGACTTGAAACTCAATTATTGTTACCTGTGCTTGCCGTTCATCTCCAGCCCAACAACAGGGCATATGAACATGCCACAGTGGACGTCCTCATATCTGTCACCTTTCGTATTTCTTCTCTCTCCTTCCCACTCAGGGTTATCAGTCAAGTTGAGCTCCTTGATATCCTGCAATGAACAACTATGGTTAGGTAGGTAGGAAGGTACTTTAATAATCCCCAGACGGGAAATTTTCAGTGTCGCAGCAGCTTCAATATAACAATACACAATTAAAATACATTGAAACGCAGGTACTATACTACACATCAACACATTAGAACAAGGTGCAATGTGCAACAATGAAAGTACCATAAGTGCAACATTAAAAACATCAGTCTACAGGGGATGGCAGGGGGGGG
>CAESWR010001198.1:25112-46289 GCA_903171835.1 Mullus surmuletus
CCCACCCACCCACCATTGTAGCCTGAAACCACTGTAACACCTTCAGTTTGTCAACAAAATAGCTTTTTTTTTAGAAGTAAAACCACCCTAAAAAGCCTCTGTGCTTTCAAACAGCATCTAATAACGACATATCAGTGCAAATATAAGTTGAGTTTAATGCGACAAGAGGGAGTAAAGGATGTTAACATGTGAAAATAGCATAAAATGAGCCGCAGGTGCAGCTGATCTGTGAGTCATTGGCTACACTTTAGCTACACATGCAGTCGAATAAGCCTTTTCTAACTGGAATATTAGCAATAACCCAGTCACAAAGAGGGGAGCGGAAAGTTACGCCAAGCAGGGTTTTATAGCAGATGTTCTCTGTTCGTGGCTGCTTTGATCGGGATATCACCATTGATTACAATCACCATGGATATAGGAAGAACCCTGTTTGCTCACGCATCGAAACACCTTATTCCCAATGTTTTACTAACCGGAATGTGGACTTTAACCCAAATATCGACTGCATGTAAACAGAGTCAGTGATCAGAAAAAACCTGCTGCCTGTTTGAACAATCAGCTGCTTGTTAAAGTGTGAATTTATATTTCTGATAATAACATCAGTGAGAACGATGAGCTGAACTAATTTCTTTCACCATCGATTTCTGGAACATTTGTGTCAGTGTACACATTTTTTTTTCATTCACTTTCAAAAGCAAATGCGGGTCGCGAACTTCACATCTACCACGGCCATGAATGCAAAAACGCCTCTTTGTTGTGGAAATGTGCCACCGATGAGGGCGAGTCGCACCAAATGCCGCTGTTTACCAATGCTAATTCCGCAAATAAACTTGGAGGCGAGCTGGACTCCATCAGCCGCGGCGGACAGTGCATCGCTGTGGGCGCGGGTCAGCTGAGAGGGCAGGTTGAAGGTCGCGGGGGGCCTCGGAGAGCAAACAGCCCCCCTCCTCCGTAATCCTGACCTTCCTTTTCTCCTGCAGGCGGCGGTTGACCGTGACAGTTAAGAAGCTCTGTGACTTCCCGGGCACGTCTGGGTCGAATGGGATGATGGGACGGGGGGGTGCGGGCCGGCTCGTAGGCAATTTTAATATGTATATTTGTATGTTTCTACTATTGCAGCAAAGCGGGGGGCTCGTCTCGCTCTGTTATGCCGTCCAGGTGTGAACAAATCTGAGCAAATGTGACCTTTTTTCCCCCCAATTAAGTCGTTCGTTGTTGTTTGGCTGCTACAGTTTTGATTATCGGCCCATTAAATGAGCATGATCAGCTCTTCCCCCCCTGCTGTTCCTTACGTGACAGCTGCCTTCTCGTGGTGACATTACATCAACCTTATTTTTTTATAATAATATTGTAAACTAGGGGTGTCCTGATGCAACTTTTTCACTGTAGCAATATTGCAGCCATGAGTATTGGTTGATACCGATATCAGCATGAATCATCCATGCTTTCATGACTTATTTTGTAGTATGGAATGTTAGAAAAGGCTTGATCAAGTGATATTACTCAAACAGAGAACAATAGTCAGCAGCAGTGGCTATGAGAGAAACTGACCCATTTATTATGAGCCAATGGCTTACATTCATTTAAACCTTAAACATAAGAAAATACATAGAAGTGCTGGAGCGGAGACTTTAATGGACCGCTTGTGATATAATCCGATACTCGTTTTTTTTATCGGACCAATATCCAGTATCATATTGGATCCGGACACCCTTAATGTAAAACCCTCTGCCCAAAACCAGCAGGTGGAGTTTGCCGCGTCAGGCCCCTCTCCATGGTGTTGAGAATATAACATAAATCGGTGGTTCTTGCGATGTCTAGGCAGAACCTTCTCACTCTGCCAGAGCATCATTGAAGCAGACTGACCAGACTGCCACGAAAAACGGAAAATACTCATTCAAAAACGTCAGTAACTTTTATACAGGTTTGTCAACGTGGATATCTGTTAGAGAATTTCTTTCAGAATAGCTCCAGGGCAAACTCTCGCCCACGATCCACGTTTTTCTTCCTCTCTCCACTCTTGATCTGTGGGAGGAGCTGAAGCATCTGAAATTGCTTAATCAGAATAAAAATGGAAATGTGGGTATTTTATGTACCGATAGAAGCTGTAGTGTTTTGACTAAAACTTGTATGCAAATTGGAGCCCTAAAACAAATGTTATTCCATTTTGTGTGTGTGTGTGCGTGTGTGTGTGAAGCCTCTCCAAAGGCCAGCCTCTCTCCAGGCATTTATCTCTCACTCTCGGCGCCGAGCGGGGTCACGGCTCTTTCCTGCCCCGCTGACCTGCAGGGGGTCAACGAGAGCAGCTTTACAAATCCCGAGTTTATAGAAAGACGAGGAGAAGGTCCTCACGGGAATTATCTCTACCCAGGCAACGCCAAACAGTAAATTACAGGGGGCTTACATGACTCCTGCCTTCCCCGGGGACATCAAACAGCCGCGCGGCCCGCTGCTCGCTGCTCGCTGCTCGCCCGGCTGAGATCCGCTCCTCTCTTTTGTTCCAGCGTATTAGTTCAATCCCTTAAAGACCGCGGGGAGGCCGCGCCATCTCCACCTCTTTCTTTTTCACTGCGTTTCCTTGCTCGTTCTGTCTTTTCCCAAAGCTGCTTTGGAAATGATGTCTTCTTTTTCCGGTGACTCGTCCGAGACGTCGGGGCCGACGCGGCAGCTGGAGCCTCGTGTCTCTGCTGTGATTGCGACGGGTCACGTTTCGCCATCGGCGGCTCTTTATTGATCCCTCCGGGGAGGAGGGGGGGGGGGGGCAGACGATCTCACTTGTTTAACAGAAACGTTACACAGTTTAACCTCGAGTTTCTGCTCGAAAAGCGGCATTTCTGTGAAAAATGGATCAAAAATTTCCATCTATTGTGAGTCAGAGCAGCAGATGAACTCAGCAGTGCAAGTGTGGGTTCATCAAACAGTCACTTTAGCCAATTCGAGTTAAACTTAACTGACTAAACCTAACTAAAATGGGAAATTGAAATGAAATGAAGACATCATTTGAATTAACGAGTTTAGTGAGTCAATTAAATATTTTCATGTTGTCGTTAATCGAAAAAATACAGCAGCTTTCTGATGAGACACCTTAAAGTAACATGCAGCTCAGTCAGACGTATAGATAGATAGATAGATAGGTAGATAGGTAGATAGATAGATAGATGGATAGATGAGCTGGAACCTGGTGGATTGTGGGAGTTTACGAGACAATAGCTCGTATGTCTGAGTGTTTTTTCCCTCTGTGGGCTCTTCACGGGGAGGAGCCCCCGCTGGGAGCAGATTAGCCTCTTCATGGGGGTTGTGACGCCCAGAGAGGAAGTATCAGAGGAGGACAAACACAAGGACAAATTATCGGGCCGTCATTTAATATTCGCCGCAGACACGCAGACAGCGGGAGGCCGAGGGAGGCTTGATCTCCGCGAGTTGCTGCTCAGCGGAGCAGCGTCGGCTCACAAATGCAGAGAAACAAAGGCAGAGCAGATAGAGAGCTGAAGTAATCCCTGTTTATACAGCTTTTCACATTTCCTTTATTGTTGTGGTCCAATCTAAGTAGGTATTTTAAGTTAATTAAAGCTTTTTTTATAGAAGAGAGACTATCATTTCAAGATTAAAAGATAATGAAAACATAATGGAATCAGAAACAAGTGGTGCATAAGACGACAACACAGTCATTAAAGTGTATCTTTTGCACTCGCAAAAAGCCGACTGAATTCTGAGTGGTATTTTATTAAACAAACAAAGACACAAATAAATTGCAGGTTGTGTCTATAATTGCAATAAATTAATGTGGATATTTTACCAAATCTAATCTGATTTCAGTACCGTCCCGTTCTCTCTTTCAGCACCACTGACAGGAAGAGATGAGTCAATTATTGGTTTGTTTTTTTTAACAGAAAATGGATTGTAAATGAATTGTTGAGGAAGATTAAATCAGCATTTATAACATACCAGGAATATAAACTAAGACTTTTTTATTCATTTGACAAATGGAGAGCTTGTCTCCTTTGCAGTTACATGCGATCACCGACAGATGGCGACAGATACAAGGCTATGTAGATCCTGCTGATGGTCCCCCCCCCTGTGATCATCACTGGATTCTGCAGGCACCTGCTTCAGAAAGGGGCTGTTTTACACGGGACGACCGTGCGTCATTTGAGAAAATAAGAATTTTAATTTAGGCAGAAAGTGCAGCCTGTTAGCGGGCTGATTGACAGCTGCGGGGTCACGGCGCAGGCGCTTTCCCACACGGGCCCTCAGCCGCAGTTTAGCGGATAATTAAAATATAAATCAGACAAAGACCACTAAGTCGCCGGTTAAGCGTTACAAAGGGAGAGCCCACATCCCCAGAGCTGGTAAACCAACACCGCATTATTGAGGCCACAAAGAAAAACAGGCCGCTCGCTGCCAGCTGTTCAGCACAAGTGTTGGCGGGCGGAGAGCCGCGGGCCGCGGGAGCCGCGACGCCTTCACGGCGCCGCCGGGAAGTGGGAAATTAGAGTTGTACGAATTGCGCGGGAACAGGTACGAAATTCATTTGTCAGACTTCAATGAGAAATATTCAACTCTCTTTCATATGATTAGTCCCATTTTCACAGACACAACTCGTTTCTTCTTGCTTCTTGGGTCTGTGTTTACATAACCTTTGTGATGCCAGCTAATGGTTTCCTCTGCTACTAATGTTAGCTAAATAAAAAGTTGTTTACTAACAGTGGATGGGGGGTCTTGAGTTGTGGTCCTTATATTTGGGATCTTACATTGCATTCATATTGGTAGAGAATGTAGTTTACTGTAATTTGGAAAACCGGGTTTTTACTGTAATTTGGGAAACCGTTTTTTACTGTAATTTGCGAAACCGGTTTTGGCGCCATTTCTGTTACTGACAAGACCTCACCAAAGACATTATGAGGCTAGAGAGTGTTGAGACCGAGACAAAACCAAGACATTTTGAGGCCAAGACCGAGACTGTATAGATCAAAGAGAAATCACAACAAAGCAGAGCAAATTACCTGTATATTTTTTCCCCTTCTTTTTTTTAAATTGAGTTTGCTTTTGCATAAATGCAACAGCAACATTTCTTTTAGCAAAGTATTTCTAAATAATTTTCTTTAACATTTTGCGTTTTGGTGCTTTGCCAGCTATTTTGACTTGTTTTCAAGCAATTAAAGCTTTTTTTGGTTTATATCTGTCAACACAGAGACCCTAAAAACACTACTAACGGGCTCAGATTGTTTTTTATTTTATGTTTTCCGCCACCAGTGCTTCTACAGTTGTCTTAATTCCCTTGTAAAGATGAAACAGTCATTTTCTAAGTGACATGTTTGTAAAATACAGTCAGGTTATCTCAAATTCAAAGGTCTACCCCTATTCTCCTTACCTGTAAGTGCCAGCCTTTCCGTGGCGCACCTGAACGCAGCAGCGTGGAGCAGGGACTCTGCTGCTCTGTGGGCTTCATGGCTTGTGGCACTGAATTAATCTCTGGTGCTGTTTGGACAGGATAACACCCCCACTACCTCTGCAAAGACAGAATCTGACTGTTTGAAATGTAAATATAGTCGTCAAACGCTCCATCCTCCTGACAGACACAATTAATCCCTGCTATTTGATGAGTGAGGGGTCATTTACGGTGTGAAACATGAATACATAAACATTTGATTCACTGTGCCAAGGCTCATTCTCATTAGAGTTGTAGCACGTGTTTGTATCTCTTCAAATATTTTGGACACAAGGAGATGCCGTCATTGGGATTCTTCACGGTTCACTCACACTTACAAAGCATAAAGGAAATACGCGTGAAAATGAATATCCAAAAAATGGAGCACACGAAATTGTTGTTAGCAGCTCCTTTGTTGATCCTTTGGTGAAACCTCACGCTTTTCCTCATGATTTTCAAGATTTACAGATTATACAATTTACAAAAATACAATTTTTGTGTCATAGATTATATTAGATTAGTAGGCGTGTCCTGATACAATGTTCTCACTTCAATTACGATACCGATATTGCAGCCTTGAGTATTGGTCGATATCGATCCGAATCATCACACATACTTTTATGACTTATTTTGTAGTATGGAATGTTTAGCCGATACCGATACGATATCAGCATGAATCACACATGCTTTTATGACTTATTTTGTAGTTTGGAATGTTAGAAAAGGCTTGATCAAGTGATATTAAAATCAGAGAACAATCGTCAGCAACAGTAGCTATGAGAAAAAATGACCCATTTATTATTAACCAATTATTACATAAATTTTAACCTTATTCAAAAGAATATTCTACAATTGAATTAAACAAATAAAACATAAGTTAAAAGACCCTGGAAAATAACCTCAATACTTTGTATCAGCGATTTCAGAAGCAGGCCAATATAATCCGATGCGCTTTCTTTTTTTTGCTGATATCTGAACAATATCAATATCAGATCGGGACACCCCAATAGATTAGATAGAACTTTATTGATCCTTTCATCCTCTTGCTGGAAATTAAGGACTAGGACTTTAGATGCTCTTTTTAATGTAATTTGATTTAGTGATTGATAAAATGCTGAGTGTGTGTGTGTGTGTGTGTGTATGTGTGTGTGTGTGTGCCGTCATGGTGGCGTGGTGCGTGTTTACAGGCAGCCACAGCTGTCTGGGCCCGGTGAATCTGGGCCGATCATCGTGTCACGTAAGAGGACGGGAGCACAGCATTTCATTAGGGGTGAGAAAGTGAGCCCTGATTAGGTTTCTAATTACCCAGTTTAAACTCTAAGTAGGCCATTTGCACTCTGGTGCTTGAACTGGATCCATCTCAGGCCTCGTATATCTGCTTCTCTTGGCTCCACGGAAACCCTGTGTGTTTGTGTGTGTGTGCTTGTGTCAGTGCAGCTGTCGGCTCCTTATTGTCTATCATGGTGTGTTTATATGTGTGTGTGTTGGATGGCAGCACATGGATTAGCAGTGGTTATGTAACAGCTGTCGGTGTCGGCCTGATCGGGCCGTGATTGACAGCTCGCCGCTCAGAATAGATGAGGAATAGCTGAGTTATCTCTCTTTGATGAGGCCCTATAGGATCTCCTCATGGGGCTCTCTATAGAAATCTCTCTGTCGTCCCCGTGATTGGCGGGGATGATGCCTTAATTAGGAAGATTAGTTTGTCAAAGGAATACTGCTAAACATTTCAGCCCCTCATTTTGAGCATGTTAGATGCCTTCGTGGCTCTCAGAGATGTTTTGTCTGCGGTGATTAGACGGCGGGGGGACGTGTTAGCGGCCCGACTGTCCTGTCCTGCAATAGGAAGTGAGAAGCCGTTTATATTAATTCAAGAAAACGAGGAGGAGTCACCTGAACTAATAGCCTTGTCGTCGGGGTGACGGAGTGTGTGTGTGCATGTTTTGTTTTGGAGAGTGGATTTCACTGAGAGAAAAAACTGAATAATAAAAACTGTGACAAATGTGCAAATATAGTGTAGATTCAATAAAAAACTGATTAGTTATTTATTATTTTTTTGGAGCTCAGACTGCAGCTCCTCGGTGGATGTTTCTTCCTCAGACGACCATCGGAGGGCGCTGCAGGCTTCAGCTGCTGCCCTTCATTTCATGTTCATTGTCTTTGAATACAAAGATGTCTGCTTCTTTCTGTGATGGAACCGCTGAGAGGTGTGTAAAGACAAAAAAACTGATATATGTGGATTGATATAATTTTAATCACATCACATTCTTCAGTGTGATTTTAACACCCCAAAAGTCTCCGAAAAGTGGACAGTGTCTCTTGGCAGGCGCCCCTCCCCCCCCCGGCAGAACATGCAGGTGAAAAAAACATATGAAGTTTGATTTGTTCGTGCTGATTGCTGCGAGTCTGGACGTCAGAACCGTGAAACCTGCTGCCCTCATTGCATGAAGTTACATTTCTGGATTTCTACCAACCAAATCTGCATCTCATCTCGGCTCACTGGCACTGCCAAAACTCCCATCTTGGCAAAGCAAAATACTTTGACTGCTTCCTCCAGCAAAACAAAACTGCAGCATTCATCAAAACAAATTCCTGCATTTTTTTATTTCTTAATTTATTTTCGTTCTGTGCGAGTGACATTCCTCGATACTCCAAAACTAATTTATTTTCAAACCTCATTAGCGCCTCCTCTAAAATTAACTTCCTATACAACAACATGGATGCGCTCCTGGTATTCAAAATAATGTGACCACAGAGGACAAATTACAATTTGTGGGAAGTGATAAACCGGCTGACGGGACTCGAATAATGAGGGGGGAAAGAAAGGAGTGTAAGTCTTTCTCATTATATCTGTGCTGAAGGTAGAAATAAAAGGAGCAAAGAGAGGAAAGTGGTGACATCAGCTTTTTTTTGGCTTCACATCAGAGAGGAAGGCGGAGAGAGTAAACCTGATCTAAAATGTCCAAGAGCGCCGGTGGAGGCAGAGCTTCGCTAAGAGGCCCACGCCACAGCGCTCTCCTTGATCGCCACTTCACAGCCGCTCTGTTTACTCAGTCTTTACCTGAGTGGAAAATCTCAAGTGCTTCTGTCAAAATACCCAGCAAGAAATCCCCTCCAAGAAGGAAAGGCCTCCTTCTGTCAACACAAATTAGGCCCATAAAGTAATATTTCATAGGTGGGCGGCAGCAGATCAAAGGTGAGACGAAAGATGGCAGGAAGTCAAGTTGTGTGACGCTGCCAAAGTCTTTTTGAGTGTGACGGTGCTGTGGTTGAGCTTTTTATAGGAAGATACCTGTTTTTCAGACTGAGAGGTTTTAACTTTTACCTTTAAACTTGACATCATGAGTCATACTGAGATTTCCGTGTTGCGGGTTGATGGTACTTATGTGAGCCATGCAGGATGCCGGCGTTCGAGGAGTCTGGTGTTAAAGAAGTAGAGCTAGAAGTTCTTTTATTATCCCACAATGGGGAAATTACAGCAGCATTTACAGGCAAAAAGGTGCAGAAAACATACACAAAGAAGAGACAAATACCACACATTTTTACATTATGTTGTCATTGACTCTCAAAAATGTGTAAACCTCGGCCGAGGTTTAGAATACTGCGGAACCCCTGAGAGCTTAACGGCTTAATGTGTAGCAAATGACACCATTCGTGAGCTAACATTTAGCTAATATAAACATCGGGCCTGGGTTTAAAATACTGCATTACACCTTGGGACTATGACTCATTGTGTAGCAAACCGTCCATTAGCAAGCTAACTGCAAACAAATTATTAAACTAATCTTAGCATTAGCTTGTATAACCTTGACTCACTTGGTCTGTGAAAACAGGACGAGATTCTGCAGAAGAGCAAACCTGACGTGTCTGCCTGATGGTTCATGCATCCAATTGAAAGATTGTGCCACTTTTGATTCCACTAACCTGCTAGCTTTGAATCTCATTGGCCACAATTAGAGCAAAGTGTTTATTTGACCACCTCTGTTGGTCAGTGCGCTTCACGTTTGGGCATATAAATTCCAACGGTGGGTGTTGCCACCAACAGGGACCAACAGGGTTAAAAAAAAAAAAAAGCAGCCAGATGATAAAGGAACTAAAGGGAACATGAATGTGGGACCATACGTACATATATGGCCTCTCTTAGCCTTTCTTTTTCAGCCATTAAGACTCAAGACACCCTCTAAAAAAGCCACTCAGCATTTTTTGAGAGTGACCTGAAATCTGTGGGGTGATGCACAGAGTTACGCATCAACATTGGCCGCCATATTGGTCAGGGGTAGCCTTCTGATTCTTCTGTGCCAAGTGTGCAAGATAAAACCATATTTCTTCTAGAAACGTTGCAGTAAAAGTCATTTTCATTGTACCATCTAATAGCAGAGGACTTGTGTGACAAAATAATCCAAAATGACTTGCACTTTGTAGAACCTTTAACTGCTTTCCATGAGCTTTTTCACCCAGTGGTGATTGACTCAGCTGTTGCAACCCAAGTGGGCTCAGATTGCATCGCAACATGATGCAGCTCTATCTGTTTCCTCCCACGGCCTTTCTTGTCTGATTGCAGAATCATACTCTGCAGGAAGCTCACAAGCGCCACCATTCACTGCAATTTAGCAAATGAGGTTTGAATTCATTATCCTTTCAGACTGTTTGTCAATAACGAGGTCGGGATACGAGGCCCGGCAAGCGTCGGCTGCCTCGCTCGGGTGGTCGAGCTGTGGCAAATTTGTCACCACGTATTGATTTTTCTAACATGTAAACCGCGCAGTGCTACATCACCAGCAGTGGCAACATAGAGCAGCTACCCATCAGTCACCCCCACCCCCCGCCAGGGGGGGTCAAACCGGGCCTCTTGCAAGCAGCGGGGTCAGCTAAGTTCAGACATCAAGCCAGCAAGTGGGAATAGATTCGTCTGTGGTATGACAGCTGGCACAAAGGGTCAAAAACTAAACAGAGACGGGAGACGTGTTTGAAGGGTCAGGAAAAGGAAATGATCGATTAAGCAAACAGAAGGATGTGGGCAGCAACCACTGAGAACTTCACGCGCTCTTCAAATGTCAAAGATGAGTCAATCAGCGCTCAGGGGAATTATTCTTATGGAAAAAAACAACAAAAAAACCCTCCAAACGGTGATAATCTGTGGTCATGCCGCTCGCTGTCACTAAGGCAGCTCGACCGTCGTGTGAGAAGATCTGCCAACAAAATCAGAAATCAGACGGAGGCGTAATCGCTAACGTGGTTCCACTAACCGACATGATCTTTGCTGCTCTGAGATGCTGACAGTGCGTTTACTGTCAAAGGCCGGATGCTTCACAAACACCTAACAAACACAACAAACAAATACACAATCAAAGGGGCGTCATCATCTGCTGAGGGATTCTTTAAAGCATGAAGCACGCCAGTGTTAGTCGCTATTATTTGGTTTTGCTGTTTATCTTATGGACTGAGCAGCACTTAGGTCAGTGGAGTACAAATGGGGCTATAAAACGAATAATTATTCCGATTTTCGGAAATACCACCTTTGTGATGTAGTTTGGTCTGTAGGAATAGAATGTTATGTTAGTTCTGCTTTGCAATTATTCAGATTCATGATCTTTTATCCCCTCCCCCATTAAACATTTAGATTAGTCAATGTGGGATTGAACCCCTGATTTCTTATACAAGTCAATTTTAATTTGTTACGTTATTGTTCATTTTCTCTTATAAATAGCAGTTGTACTTGCGTATCCCTGGGAGACATAGGAGAATATCTGCGTGTTACCGCTGACTAGGGCTGGTATCGACACTCGGGTATCGAGCAAACCAACCCAGTACCAAGTAGGATTGAAAATGCGTCCGTCAAACGATACCTGCAATCGGTTGTTTTTGTACCCAGAGCTGAGAAAAAAACAAACTGTTTCCATGGTTTTACCAGCAGCCAATCACCTCGAGCGTAATTTGAGCACTTTCAAACTATATTTGTGCAAAAAAAACCTTTTGAACTGGGAGGAGTGGTGACATTTGCACAAATCATTGCTTTCTATTTGCATGATTAATATTGAACGAAGTAACAAAAAGATTCAAATGAAGTACTCAGTTGGTATTGGTATTGCTTTAAGGGTACTGGTATTGGAATCCCCAACCCTATCTCAGACAGTGTTACTGTTAGGTGTTATGTTGGCTGCTGCATGTGTGTGTATTGCTGTCAAACTGAATTGCCTTTGGGACAAATAAAGTTTTATTGACTTGAATTGAATTGAAATCAAACATAAGTTTTTTGGGTTTTTAAAAAAATAAAAACATTTCTATTTGTTTGACTTTATAAGTAAGGGGGGGGGGGGTGTAGCTGTAGGGGCAGTGGGGGGGTTTCTCCTCTGCGTGGACGTGGGCAGTATCCAGATCACACCCCGGATTCCGGTGTGTTCCGGTGTAGCAGTGTGTCGCGCAGCCCACGTGCCGCGGCGGTGCTGCTCAACTTCCTCGTCCTGCAGAAGAAGGAGGATGGAGGCGTGACGTCGCTGCCCGCAGAGAGGCCCGGACGGCAGGAGGAGCCGCGCGGGGACGGACGCTGCCGCCGCTGCCGCCGCCGCCGCCGTCGTCGCTGCCGCAGACCGCCGGCCGCCCGCCCAGACGCAGCTCGGGGGGCACAAAAGCAGGAGCGGCCATCCGCGGCAACCTCGCAGCGACGCAGCCCGTAATGCGGCACCGCCCGCCGGTGTGACTGCTGCTCCCGCCCCGCGAGCAGGGAGGACGCGGCGGACGCCAGCAGCAGCAGCAGCAGCAGCAGCAGGACCACCTCTCCCCCGGCCGCCTCGCCGCGGCAGGTCGCTCTGTCTGCGCGGAGGGAGAGGAGAGGAGGGGAGGGGAGGGAGGGGTGCGATGTCCTCGCCGAACGACGAGCAGAGATGGGTACCGACACACGTCCAGGTGACGGTGCTGCGGGGCCGGGGGCTGCGGGGCAAGGGCAAGCACGGCACCAGCGACGCCTACACCATCATCCAGCTGGGGAAGGAGAAGTACTCGACCTGCGTGGTGGAGAAGAGCACGGAGCCCGAGTGGAGGGAGGAGTGCTCGTTCGAGCTGCAGCCCGGCGTGCTGGAGGGCGACGGGCGGAGCGGGCACCCGCCGGCGGGGAGCGGCGAGCTCGTCCTCACCGTCATGCACCGCGCGCTCATCGGGCTCGACGTGTTCCTGGGACAGGCGCTCATCCCGCTGCAGAGGGTCTTCCACGAGAGTAGATGCGTGAGAAACGAGTAGGTGAACCCCTGTGTGTGTGTGTGTGTGTTTGTGATTTCTGCATGCGCGTATTTGTTCATGTACATCTGCTTCCTCATGTTCTTCACACTTTTTTCCTCTCCTTTCTTCACCGTTCCTCGCCCATCGCTTGCCTCAAACACAGCTGTCAGTGCTCCGGTGCTGCATCAGGGCCCTGCAGACACACCCTCCCTCCTCCTACTCCTAACTGACCACCACATAGTCCAACCCCCCCCTCCATCCACCACCACTTCCAAAACAACACTCCCCCACCCACCCTCTTAAACCTTCTAGAACCCTCACCTCCTCCACGAGTTTGTTTTTGTTGACAACCCTCAGAATTGTTGTCCCCCCTGCAGCCAAGTTGTGACGTAGTCCGGGGGGGATTACAGCCTGTCCCAATTCCAGGGATTATCTAACAGTTTCGTGATCTCAACGCTCCAAGGTATTTTTAGCATAACATGTCTTTTTTTTCTCTGTAAAACAAAAAAGCCCACCCATCCCAAAACTTTCCACTCTTTCATGTCCGACACGTGACTTCCAATGTTAGGTTTGAGATATTTAACAACTGAGAATGGAAGTGTTTTGCCAGACCTCAAGCCTGAACTTGTTGGACTGAGATTTGCTGTCTTAACGCTATTGGAATCCCCCCCCATACTGTGTTTGATTAACAGTGCATGCTGGGTAAAGAGGCTGCTAGTTAATACCTGACTATGGATTGCGCTGAAAGACATTGAAAGGTGGCCAGGCTTTGATTCTCTCAAGAGGGTAATAAGACCACCATCAGTGTCGGATCAGACCTGTTTTTGTGGATGAATGTTCTGACACCCTGTTGCCAGTTTGAATATTCAGTCTTAATGATAAGCAAAAATGTTTCTTTGGCACGTTTTGACTGAAGCCTGCTCCCTTGGGTGGGCTGATGAACCTGAGACAAAAGGGGAACCAGTCTCCTCCACTTGAAGGTTAGACCGGGCTGGTGATGGTGATGTGTCAGCACTTAGGTACCACTGGTACATTCAGCATCTTAATGTGGCATTCAGGGAACGTAGGCCTGGCGAGTGGAGTGCGCAGATGTTCAAAGAAGAGTGGTGGCGGGTTGGTGAAACAGAACCGAAAGCATCAAAGTTGAAGCCACACGATGCTCAGTGGCACACTAGGACAGGAAATGGTGTTTGAAGCTCCGTCGACACCCCTGTTAGAATCTGCCAGTCCTGTTTGACAGAGCAAAGTACCACAGAACTCTATGGGAACTCTGCTGTCATTTGTCGGGTTTTAAATTCTGCCAACAAACGTGTGAACGTAGCCACCTTGGCAGAAGTTAAGAATGCAACAATATAGATGTAACAGTGGTCTAGTCAGGCCAGTGTCACTCAATAATGGGTGCTTTGTTTACATTACGTGCCGACAAAACGGCTATCAAGGTTGCAAAGACCTGCTGAGTCACAATAACTCTTTGACACCTCTTTGAGTTGTTGTGGTGCTGACGACTTGGCCGTAAATGTGCGACCCAGGAGTGAGTTCACGTATCTTAAGGTTCGAATGTTCATCAGCAGGAGCATGTGGTCGGCTTTCTCTCACTTAATGTCCTATTACATCGCCAGGAAGTGTGAACCAGATGTAGAACGCAGCACACGTTGCTGCGCAGTGGCGGGCGTTTGCGGTTTTGGGGCAGCTTCCCAGCAACACCCTGTCCAGAAAAAAGTAGCTGTGTGATTTGTGTTAGCGTCGTCAAAGGTGTTTGCTTTGTTAGAGGCGGGCCTTGTTTGCAAAGCGATGGACTACAGAGGCTGAGGCGGACGGTGGCGGGGGAATCTGATAATGAAAAGCTTAAGAATGGGCGCAATCAATATGGAAAGGAAAGCTACTCACCTTGACCTCACTTCCTGCCTAAAACGAATAAAGAGGAGGATGAAGCGGCAGTGACGTATCTCAATATTGAGCTATCTCCAAAGAGCCGGTTCCTGGAAAGGTGGGCGTTTCGGTGAATTCCCCGCTGCAATGTCTCAGAAGGAAGCAGCCTTTGACAGAAAGCTAGCAGGCGCCACGTGTTAATTGCCGAAAAATAATTTTGGGATGTGCTTTGCTGAGTATTGAAGTCCCTGCATAATCAACTCTCCACCCAAGAGAATTAATCAAAATTTCTGCTTTTTTTCCCTGTAGGTCAGGGCTTCTTGGAGGTTTTTCTTGGTTGGGTGGGTCTGACAGTGCTGATTCTAAGATTTAGATATTTTACAGCGCCCCTTCCCCCCTCCCCAATTCCTATGCTCTCCCAGACTCATGCTGTTACTGGACTGTAGGAGGCAAAGCTCTGATGTGATTAGAGCGCTACCGAGAACTAAGCATCCATCTGCTGAGCGATGCAGAACGACTGCGCGCAACGTACATCCAGAAAAATCCCCCGCTCAGAGCCCACAGACTTTGAGTGGCTGCAGGCCGGAGAGAGGCGGGTGTAATGGACGTTCCAGGTTACGTAACAGGGTGACCTCGCCACTCATCCCAGATGATATA
Organism: Mullus surmuletus; assembly: GCA_903171835.1. NCBI lineage: Eukaryota > Metazoa > Chordata > Actinopteri > Syngnathiformes > Mullidae > Mullus > Mullus surmuletus. The sequence goes on from CAESWR010001198.1 coordinate 40,279, forward strand.
AAGCTCCTTGATTTATCAGATGAACTCACATGGAATGCATTTGTCCAGGCCGTGAGACGGGCATTTTCACCAGAGCGCTCGGTATCTGATTGTCCCTCGTCATGTAGCGTCCCTGCTGTTGCTTCACAAATCTCCCAGCAGTCGAAGGCGAAGGAGCTTCAAGTAAGTAAGTAAGTGAAACACAATCTGACGAAAACGTTTCACTTTACAATAGCCACAAGGCCTCTTTGCTAGCTCGGTAGCTTGCTAGCTCTTTAGCCTGCATGCTAATGCAGACAATTCTCCAGGGATAGGTGGGCTGCTGTAAATATTTGCCAAAGTGCTTCGGTCTGTGAACGGTCTGTTTATTAGCAGGATTAAAGTACTGCTAAACTACAGCTCTACTATCAAACTGTACTGGTCTGAGTTTCAGCAAATGCGGTTTGGACCTGTAGCGTGGGCCAACTCAAGAACCCATCCAATTTTGTATTTTTCCCCCTGTGAAACATTACATCAACTTTGGTGGTTGCCCATTGTTTGTTTTCCATACCTAAAAGCTTTACTTGTAAATGAATTCTTCATTTCTTATTTTAGGCCACCAAAAAGTACACTTAAGTGGATTTTTAGATCAGGTATGGATCAGTCCATTATCAAATCCCTTAAAATCCAACAAAACTAACCTTGCTGGTTTAGCTTTGGAAGTTTTCTTTGACAGAACAAACAAAGCAAAATTGCTTTAGGGGAAACGGGGTCATGGTGGGTGTGGTCAGTGTCACCCATTCCCCCCAATGGTGTGAGCTTCTAACACTTGTTTCGAACTGCGTTGTGGTTTACTGGTCTCCACACTTTTACATTCAGAGCTGTGACTTGGATCTTAAAAATAATCCACCGTTCCCTGCTGTCGACCGCTGCGGTACGCACATACGGCGCTTGGTTGTGTGAAAATATTTAAAGGGAAAGTCAGTGGCGAGTTTGGAGCTCATCTCATCCAGATGTGGAATGTGGTCTGGGTCTGGCAGCCTGTCTGGTATTTGCGATGCTGAGGCAGCACTTCAGGACCCTTTAACAGCACCCCCTCCCCACACTGTCTTGGAGGGTTTGCCGGCCCACTTCTTTGAGGACGAGGATGTAATTGGAAGTGTTCTCTTCCTCCACGTCTCGCCGCCTCAGAGGAGGAGTTTGAGTTGCCCAGCAGTTGGCCGGACATTGTACGAAACCGTCGAGCCAAATCAACATGTCGAGGCAGTGGTGGAGGCTGCTGGCAGAAAGCCCCCCCCCCCTGACCGGCCGCTCAGCTCACTGAATCCCATCCTTTTTAAGAACACATGAATCTTCATCAAAGCAGCAATGTTCTACCTTTTGGACTTAAAACGACAGTCTGAATTTAGCTTTTATGTTTCACAAGGAACCTCCCACCAGCATCCACCGGAATGTAATTTCTGTTTTATGGCTCCATTAGAGAGCAACTTTATTTTATCTGCTGTAATACCTGAGCAGCAGTGAAGCATGCTGAGAAGTGTTTGACAAACCGGAAAGGTCAAAGGTTCGAACTTTTGAAGTTTCTGTTGAATTCTGTATGAGTTTCTGTTACAAGCGGCCTGGAGTGTTTGACTTCTTGCAGGTGAAGAGGGGAAAAAAACATGCAAAACAACTGAAGTCAAATGACCTAAACTCAAATAAGGCAAAGATCCTCAGTCGTGCGTTAGTGGAAAAACCCTCACCGAGCTGAAAGTATAGAAGCTCATTAAGCCTCCCAGGCTAGCAAAGATATCTCAGAGCATTTAAGATAAACGCATATATATCTGCAGAGGGAAGTCCTTAATTCCCCTGTTGACAAAAAACCTGTGTCCTTGGCAGCCCGAGTCAATTTCCGAGTCTCCTCCGAGGGGCTGGGATACCAAAACCTCTCCAAACCCAACGGAGACCCGAGCACACACACAGCGGATAAAATGGGATCGTTAGCCTACTTGTCTCGCAGTCGCAGGCCGGGAAAGGTTGGTTTCTAGGGACCGACTCATTCCACGGGAGATGGTTCCAAACCTGGGAATGAGAGCATGTGGAGGAGCGCCGGGCCGGCCTCACCTCGCTGAAGGGGGGGGAGATGTGGAGATACACCGGGATGGGCCGGAGTGTTGTGATTTCCTGTTTTTGCAAGATGGGGAAGCAGATACGCAGCTACGCTCTGCAGCACTGGAATGGATTGTTTATGGAAAAGTGACTTCCACCCCCCCCCCCCCTTCCCAACACCTCCCCCCTGCCCCCCCCACCCCCTCCAAACTCATGCATGTATTTGTCCAGGCACTCGGGTGATGTTTCTAACCCAAAAACTGCAGTAAAATGTGAGCGCGCTGGCCTGTAATTGCAGGTTTGTGTGGGCTGATGCTCGCGGGGCCTCGGCCGAGCTCGGCTACGTGGGCTCCCAAATGTGGGCTGCTGCCTTTTTGTCTGTGCTGCAGTTTCTGTATTTAGGCTTTCACATCAGTTATCTTCCATCCGCACTTGTTTTTGTCTTCTTCACGCCTCACATGACCCACAAGCCCAGGTGCGAGACACAAATAGTCCCCCCCACTTCTCAGCGCATCGTCTTCAAAGACAAAAGTCGGCTCAAGCGTCACAAGAAAGCAGCTGTTTCGAAAAAACCTTGCAGGCCCCTGGTGTTTTTTTGAGCTAATTGTGGTGTTAATTCTAAGCGCATCGGTCGAGTAAAAGCAAGATTACTAATTATAAGCTGTGTGATTGTTACTGTAAACAATATGGCAATATTGCAACAACCACACCGATAGTAGTTGATTTTTATTAGAAATTACCAATTATTTTTTCTAAAGTGCCTTTTATATAAAAAAACATGCAAACTTGCACATAGAATAGAATAGTTTTTATTATCCGACAATGTGCAAATTACAGTGTTCCAGCTGCATATACACACAGAAGCAGACCAATGAATAGAAAGAAGGATATATGATTTACAGATAACAATTTTTTACAATTTAGAAAAAATGCTACATATTTACAGATGCTGTGCTGTACATGAATGTTGCATGAGTTATTGCACATGATGACTATCTTTACACGAAAAAAGATCTATAAGAAATTAAAAACAACCTTCAAAATGTCATTATTTTGAAAGTTAGAGGAATTTCTGTGACTTTAATGTTCCCTCAGTCAAACAAAGAAACAGAATCATCTAATTAAATTGCAGTCTCTCGCAGTTGCATCATTAGTGCAGCAGTAGCATCGCTCAGCTAAAAGCTAATTAGCGACACACTGCTCTCAATAAACCAAAGCGTAGGAAAGAATCTAGTGCCGAGCGCCAAAGCCACACACTCCGCGGACCCTTGACGGGGATGACGACGGCAGTTTTGGCCAGAGGTTCGGCTCCCACCGCCGTGTTTGGAATGCGAACCCCGCCTCGGCTGCAGGGAGTTGCCCACCGTGTCAGTGGGACGACTGATACTATTGTTGGAGCGCCGACGTGAAACTCAAGTCCAACAGCTCGCAGGCATGCGAGGCGGAGGAGGCGGCGGCGGCTCCGGCGTGCAGTGTGAAGGAGAGGCCGCTCACGGGGCCGCGCAGAGACACTTAAAGTGACGTTGTTTTTGTCCGGCGCTGAGAGAAACGACCACTAAGACGTTTGCTCGGGTTTCTATTCTTGGCCTGCCGGAGTGAGATGTTTGCTTTTTAATGTGGTTCTCAGAGCGGTTGCCGAATGAGTTTAGCTAATCGCTTTCACCGGCACATTCTTGTCGGGTGTTTCAGCGCCGAAGCCGAGTTCAGCGGCAGGATGGGGATTGTGTAACCGTCTGCTCGCTGAATTGAAGTTGTTATTTTTTTCCCCCCTCCCTCCTCTAACCTATAATTACATCCTGTCACTTTTGCTCTTTAATCTACAATGGCTAGAAGCTAGCACTGAAACGGTCCTGAAAATGGTTTCCATGGTGATTATTCGTGTGGATTTTAGAATCCTTTCACCCCCCCCCTTTGAGGTTTTTGTGCTCTGAGTGATGATGATGATGATGCTCCACCGGGGATGTTTTGGTTCCGTTGGTTTGGTTGTTTACGCGCTAAAACTAGCACACGTTTTTTTTTCTGCACAAGGTCAGAAAGGGTTAACCAAAATACCTTCATGTCGGTGCCAAAATTGGCACAAAAACCCCCACAAAAAAACAAATTGTAGGTATCCGTACTCTCCGAATGCACGTTTAATTTGTTGACTGATTTTTAACGTTGGCTAGCTAGCTGCAGCCTAGCCAACTGTGTCACTTCAAATTAATTGGCCACAATCTGAAAATGTTCAACATGCTAATTTTTTGCTAATAACTGACATGCTAGTTATGTGCGCTGGATGCTAATATTAGTGTTTTTCATTTGTTTGTATGTTTGTTTGTATGTATATATATTTGTTGAAATGTCAAAATAGCAGCCGGATGAAATGAAGACGGCAGCTGCGTGTTTGTGGCGTCGTGTCTTGTTTTTTGCACACTTCCAGGTTTACTGTACATGAAAGGAGGGCACTCTCGCAGGGGAAATTTCTGGTTTCAGAGATAGCGGTCGATGGTTTCACGCATCGCGCACACATGAAGAGTCGCTGGGCTGAAGTTTCTGTTTTTCTTTAATGCAAATCCCGTTGTAACCTCCTCCGATGAGCGTTGAAGTTCCGCTGCTTGACAATTAGGTTACATGACTCTGCAGCTCAAGACGTCATAGCTGCTCATTTACCCGGATTTTATTCACCCTTCATCCCATCTGCCTTTTTTACATTTTTGATTTTAATGATATTTTGGATTTTGATCATTTTTCCAGTTAATGATGCATGTATTTATTTGATTATTTGAACTACATATTTAATTGTTAAAAAAAAAAAATCGAATTTGCCTCACATCTATCTCTTTTTTAAAAAAAGTATTATTTTTTTTACTATTCATAAAATGGTATCTCTGCATGGATTACGTAATAATCCCTTGCTCAAGCCGCTCGATATGCCGCCAGCAAATGTTTAAATATGGAGCCTGAACGCGGCGTTCGACCTCCACGCGTCCTACTACACAGAAAATGAGCGTGGCATCCGTGAACGTGTGTGTGTGTCAGAAAGTCACTGCGGTTGAGGTGCGATGTCTCCCCGTTGGCAGCAGCAAGTGTCAGTAGCACATGTAGAGGCGGGGAATTTTTTTTCTCAGTCATACCAATTTCTATTTTTAATTATTTTCAGGTAAAAACCAGTTGCAGCACACCACACGAGAGTTTCCCTTGAGTCACAGCGCTGTCATGTCGTTGGCAGCGTTCACCCACTGTTTTTTTTTTCTGTTTTTTTTCCTTTTCTTGTTTTAAAGCTTCTGTCAGTTCACTGGAGGAATTTACAGTTGGGCCCGAGTTTTGTTTTCATTGTTTCAGTTCATTGTTCCTGCTTACTGGCTCTGATGGCAAAAACAAGAGGCCTCCCCAAGGAACTGTGGGATGTTGGCCACCCTCTCCTCCCCTCCTCTCCCCACACACACACACGCACACACACCCACTAACACACTCTCCTGCTTCATGTGAGGACAGATTAGCCCCATTCATAACAACAATACATCCATTCAGGTCATTTCATGACCCCACTCACTGTTGTTTTGGAGAGAGGATTTTGTGCCAAATTTGTTGTGTTTACATTTATTTTATGTTAATTTTGTTTCGGTTTTTAATGTGTACTTTGGTGGCAGTGAAACCTAAAACCAGGCGGGAATGAATCTGGCTGTCGTCTCATTTTCAGCTTGAAACTTTGTCATTTATCATTCAGAAAAGTTAATTATTCTGCGTTTTATCACAGACAATCTCTGCACCATCAGGCTGAAAATATAAATTACAAATTTAAAGTGTCCAAGATGAGTCTTGGGAATTTTTGAGACTCCTTTCTATGGTTATTTTCAAAATGGAAAATGCAATGTTCTGCAATTTGAAGCAACTCTGCACATCACTGAAAAAGCAGACATGGGTAAATCAATAACCAATTGACTGATCCTTGGATTAACGCCAACTACTCCTCAACATTTTGTAAG
>CAESWR010001198.1:46928-59136 GCA_903171835.1 Mullus surmuletus
AGGCAGGAATGAATCTGCCTGTCGTCTCATTTTCAGCTTGAAACATTGTCATTTATCATTCACAAAAGTTAATTATTCTGCGTTTTATCAAAGACAATCTCTGCACCATCAGGCTGAAAATATAAATTACAAATTTAAAGTGTCCAAGATGAGTCTTGGGAATGTTTGTGTCGTCCGAGAAGCACTTTGACTCCTTTCTATGGTTATTTCCAAAATGGAAAATGTTCTGCAATTTGAAGCAACTCTGCACATCACTGAAAAAGCAGACATGGGTAAATCAATAACCAATTGACTGATCCTTGGATTAACGCCAACTACTCCTCAACATTTTGTAAGATGTGATTGCAGTTTTTGAGTCTGGCAGCAAACAGACAAATGGAAAAACAGGCAAAAGCGGAAAGCAAGAGATGAAAAACAGCCAATATACTGTATATAACAGATACTGGTATATACCCTGTGTTTAAAGTGGGTCTTGGAGTTTTTGTGTCATCTTATACGAACTCTGACTCTGCTTTTAAATAATTATTTCTAAAGGTATAAAGTTATGATTTGCAATTTGAAGCAATTCTGCACATCACTGACAAAAACCCCACATGGGTAAATGAAAAGCTAATTGATCCTTGGATTAGGGGCCAACTATTCCCCAATATTTTGTAAGATTTTATCACGGTTTTTGAGTCACGCTGCAAACAGACGCATGGAAAAACCGGCAAAAGCGGAAAGAGAGCCGCAAAAAAATCTGAGCAAGCGGATGCTCCGCCTGTGACTGATGAGCCGTTTGTTTTCCTCTCCCAGGTGGTACCGACTCAACTCCAAGACGGGGAAGAAGGAGAAGGAGCGAGGAGACATTCAGGTCACCGTCCAGTTCACCCGCAACAACCTGACGGCCAGCATGTACGACCTGGTGATGAAGGACAAGAGCGCCTCCACCTTCACCAAGCTGAAGGAGCGCATGCGGGGCAAGAGGAGGTCCAGCGACGAGGACTCCTCCTCGGCCGTCCTGCCCAGCAGCTCCAGCTCCCTTTACCACGTGCGCCAGCGGTTGCCCAGCGACGGCGGCGGCGAGGAGGACTACGAGGACGACGAGGGCGGCGAGGCGAGGCGCAGCAAGATGAGGACTTTTTTCCTGCGCGGGAAGCTGAGGAAGTCGTCGGACACGCGCTCCAGCACGTCGCTGGGCTCCGAGAGCAGCGAGTCGTCCTCGCGCGGCGGCAGCCTCAGTCCCACCGCCGGCATCAGCGTGGTGGTCTCGGACCTGTCCCTCTCGCCTAGCAACAGCAGCAACCTGACCGCTGACAACAGTCCAGGTGAGGAGGGACGCATGCACACACACAGACACACACACAGACACACACACACACACACACAGACACACACACAGACACACACACGCGCCCAGCCTGATATCTTTCAGTCTTTCAGTAGGCTTGCATTGTGCAATTGATTGTTGGGTTTTGTGTATTTGTGTCCTTTTGTGTTGTCTTTGGATCTTGTATGCTGCGCCTCAGTAGAGATTTACAAAAAAACAAACACACACACACGGTGCTCAATAGCTACACTAATCCCACAGCTACACATTTACAACATTTCTCAAAATTGAATTAAAAAGATATTTAAAAATTAAATTTGAATTAAAAATGTAGTAATGTACTAATTGAAAAATAAACCAAAAATAGTAATACAAATTTGACTGATTACAATTGAAAATATATATATATATATATATATTTATTTTAAAATTGAAAATATGGAAAATATTAATGAAAAGGTTCATTGAAACTTTAACATATTGTTGATTGATAACATATCAAGTGAAATATTTTAAACCTTTTGTGCTTTTTATTTTTGATGATTACAGCCCCTGAAATCAACAAACCAGCACCTAAATATATTAGAAATTCAGTTTTTGATTGAGATGCAGCTGTATCATCGAATGTTGAGAATAAAGAATCAGTTCTGGTGATTTTGCTCAGGATTTTATGAATTCTGGGGTTTCTAATTGCTGGAAAACTTTTAGTTTTATAATGTTAAATACAGACAGAATCATGTTTATTCACAGTAACATTGAGAAGAAAGTGCTTTGAGACATGAGGTGAGTGTTGGTACCATGAGGCTCTCTGGCGCACACACACACGCCCTCACACACACTCCTCAGACGTGAGGCCCAGGTGTAACACCGGGCGTCTGCTCACCTGCAGGCCGCCGCGCTCGCCGCCTCAGCTAACTAGGACGCAGAAATGGAACAGAGCCGCCATCAGTGAAATTAGCATGACTTTCGTTTTCCTGTGAGGACTGGCTGAGCAGAAAAGGAGAAAAAAAAAAAGAAAAGTGCAAAAGGTCTCTATTTAGGTTTCAGTTGCTCCGTTTCGATTAAATATGTTTTTTTTTCCTGTCATACAAAAACCACTTCCTCAAAATCCTGTCAGCGGCCCGTCTGAGCCGTTCCTCTCAGAGCTGCGGAGGTTTGCTCGTGTCAGTTCATATTAAGTTTTTGAAGAGAAGCAGGAGGAGTGAGCGGCGTCCGGAGGAAGATGAGACACTTTCCATATCTGATTAACCGTCTCCACCAGTGAAGCTTCGCTGGGGTTCGTTCTCACCCTGCTTTGTTTGAACTATTTGTAAAATGTTTGCGTGAGGGTAATATTTAGAGTTGCTCAGTTAAAAAAGCTTCATAGGTGTGTCGAACTTTCTTACTCTTCAGACAGTAAAACCTGTTACATTGATCTCTATAACAGAGTTTCAAAGCTACCAAAGAAAGTTGTATTAAAACCATTATAAGAAGAAATTTGAGTTGAGCAGTGTGGTAATTTGATATTTAATGCTACGCTACGTTTACATCCCAATGTTATTTTATGGCTTTTCTTATAAAACATCAACTTAATTACGAAAATTCTTTGCCTTTAAAAATACCCAGTGTTCCCTCTCAGTGCGGCCGGTATCAGGGTAGGGGTCTCCCCATACATCTTTTTCAATTCTGATACAATACCGATATTGCAGCCTTTAGTATTGGCCGATATTGATCCGATCTGATATCGGCACGATTCATACTTTTATTACTTATTTTGTAGTATTGAATGTTAGAAAAGGCTTGATCAAGTGATATTACGCAAACAGAGAAGAATAGTCAGCAACAGTAGCTATCAGATATCGGACCGATATCTGATACCAATATCAGATCGTGAGACCCCTATATCAGGGTAATTTATTATCAAACAGATTCTTATTTTTTTAGCTTTGTTTGAGCTATGAGAGATGAGAGTATGAGAGTTTGAGAAATGCTCATAGCTTTCAGAGATCTGAAATTCTTCAGAGGTGGACGCGCGTGTCCTCCGCCCTCCTCGTCTCTCCACAAAGGTTCCTGCTGTCCCGTCTTTTGTCCCTCTGAATGTCTCCCTGCGCTCCTGTTTGCAGAGCACACGGCAAACACATCGCCCAAGTCGTCGTCTCTCCAGTGTGAGTTTGGTGATGATGAGCCCAGTGAGATCACCATCGCAGTGCCTCAGCTCCCTGTGTGCGTTAACGGAAGCCATGCTGACGGCGCCCGGCCGCCCGACCCAGGCTCAGGAAAAGCCGCCGCTGCCTCTCTAGGCGTGGGACTGTTGCAGAAGACTTTGCCTCTCTCCGTGTCACTGCAGAACCTCAGCCAGCGGGGCGCTGCCACCGCCGCCGCAGACCTGCCTAAAGGCACGGTGGGAGACGGGCGCCGCTGGTCGTTCGACAAGCCGGGGGACGAGGAGAAGGCGGCCATCGCGGCGGCCCTGGAGAAGAGCGGCCCCATGCTGCCCGACGAGGACGACGGCTCGGGACGCAGCGCCCCGCTCACGGCGCCCTCCTCCTCCTCCATCTCCTCTGCCACGGCGGAGTCGGAGAGCCAGGGGAGGAAGCAGAGGAGGAACTTGTTCTCCCACGGGAGGAGCGAGTCGGCGGGGAAAGCGTCAAGTCAGTCCAGGCACGAGTCTGAACAGGCCCCCGCCGCCGCCGAGGAGAGACACAAGGGATGGTTTGGATCAAAGGAGTCGCACAGCAAACCGAGGTGAGACGCACACCGAGACCACAGAGACGCCTCAGCGCTCTCTGACTGACAGCCTCACTTGTTACTCCATCACACACATGATGAATTATCATGCCAGCATGAATTACATCAGCTCGGCCCGACACCTCCGTCATGACTCGCCGGCAGAGGTGTCTAATTGCATGTGACCCGTATACCCACGATCTCCGGGTATTAATAGGGGCATGAAAGAATGTTTTTGATGCGTGAGCGGAGGTTTTAGCAGCAGAGTTCACGCAGAATACAAAGGTGCTTTACTGAGATGGATTAGCGATATTCAAGGTGCGGTCCAGGGCCCCAAAAAAGGGTCCTCCAGCTGGTCCTCAGCAAGAGTGTACGCATTAAACATGACCAAGCACCATTGATCTGACCTGAATTATTATATTCAAATCTAAAAAAATAATATTGCGATTCAAGTAAATTCAAAGAATTCATTGGTGATTAAAAAAGTCCGATTTACAGTCACATGTCAAAGCATTACTATCGTTTCCCAGCAATGAGATGGGTGACGCTGCTCAGTTGAATGAAACAGAAGTTAGCTGAGCAGCTCGTGGTGTTTTGCCACAGAAGCTGCCGCCGCCCGTGTTCACACTCATTCTTAAAAAGCAAAGTGAAAGCTAGATTTGAATATGTGCAAACACAGGGGAACATGACCTCACAGTGGTAGGAAAGCCCGGACAGCAACAATACAAATGGAAATTTGGAAAAAAAAAATAAAAAATGGGCGGTGAGCACACAGCCAGTCAGACAAATGAAATCTCGGCCCCGAGAATGAATATCACACTGCGGCGACGGTTGTCAGTGATTATGTGTGATTCGCCGCGTGCTGGTGTGGCTGCTGGGAGCCGTCCCCGGCTGTGTGCGCCTCCCTCCTGGTCTCCGGCTCTGGTTACAGCAGGTATCTGCAATGCAGATGGGGGCGGGGAGCCGCTCCGGAGAAATTAGCTCTATCAAGCCGAAGCCTTGTGCACGCTGTAACACGGTTCAATAATAATGTGAATTTCATTGCCAAGATGATGACGAGGGTTGGAACAATCCCTGCTTTCTTTCAAAGTGTGTGTGTGGATGCTGTGTGTGTTTGCAGACGTGGGTTGTGTGAAAGGGAGAGGAGAGCCCCCCCCCTCCCTCCTGTCTCATTTTATTTCCCTCTAACACCAGCACATTCTGGGTGATTTATCTGGGAGGTTCCCTATACTACTCAGTGTTAAAGGAATATTAATTGTGATGTCTGCGGGAACTTTATTGCTTTTTCATCTTTATTTCTTTGTATACTCGCCTTAAACCACAAGTGCAATGTATAATTATGCAAAAGCCAAATACTGGATGGATAAGCACCTGCCGATTGAAACGAGGTCAGCTATTCTGGACCATAGTACACCCAATACCTTCCTGCCAGCACTGTAACTATACGTTTTCACAGCCTACACACCCACATGATCACTAGATTCTTGGGGACAAATGCCAAGTTGGCACTGGTGGCGCAAAGTAATCACTACACGCACCTGCGTCAACTTTCCTTGCTAAATATTACATCATGGGCCAGTGAAAACATGCAGGAGTCACCGTAAAAACAGATGTATTGGATGTAGATTGGTGCTGGTGCAATAAATGGCACCTGTAATGAAGGAACTATTGGCTGAGGGATTGGTCCACTCTCTCTGAAAAGCTCTGAAAATTGCACCTACCAGTTTCAGATAGCAGAACTTGAAGTGCTCTGAGCTAATTTGTAGCTTTTCATGCCAGTTACCCTCTGCAGAACCTTTTTAGCTCCTACATCCATTGAGATTGATGCTTTTCGAGGAGTAAAGTAAGTCTTAATGTTCTAAATATACGTTGGTTTGCCAAACTAACGAGCCACTACAGCACTGGCACCTGCCACATTTAAACTCCTGTTAGAATTAGCCTCTGAAAATGGACAAATTAAGGTTCTGCTAAAAGAAGGTGCCTCCAAATCAGTGATGACAAGCTAGCTGGAACATTAATCGGCATTGGAGAGTCCTCATGAGATGGAAGGGGCCAAAATGGAGTGACTAGTCTTGGAAAAAAAATCTGCTGGATTTGTTAAGAAGTGACGTTTAAGATTGAAATTGGTATACAGTGCATAGATAGACTGGTGTTCACTGGATCAGAAAGCCTTAGATTATTGAGCTGTGTGACCACTCCCCACTAATCACGAGGACTGTGTTCCCTTCCTTTCACAGCCTGGTGGTGTCACCTAAACTAGAGGCCAGCACTGACCCCCACCCTCCACCTTTCCCATCTAGTCACCACCCCTCGGGTCCCACTTTAGATCCTGCCTCTCTGTTCCCTCCTCTGCATCACACTAATCCCTTCTTTCACTCACAGACCACACCACTTCCCAAGTCCCCCAGAAACCCTTTCCTCTGTCTGGTCCAACAAAACCCTTTCTACGAAGACATGCTAGCTGCTCAGTCCTTAAAACCCTCGTTGCCTCCTCTGCCTTATCTCTCCAGCTCCCGGCCCCCCATAACACTACTTTTTCCGCAAGGGAGTAAGCCTAACTCCTCCCTGACCAACGACAGACAAACTATACCGCCCTCCATCTTTGGCGTTGATGAACAGACTGATACAATGGCCAATGAGGAGCCACTTACTCCTGCTCCCATGGACGAGGAGAGATGTGTACAGAAGAAGCTTTCCAACCCTTTCATGTCTGTCAGGAAGCCAGGACCGGATTCAGAGTGGGATGAATCCTTTGATGTGTTTGCCACTGGCAGGCTGCAGTTTCCTAAAGATCAGATCCCAACACAACAAAACGCACCACTGGGACCCTGCACGAACAAAGGACCATTGCTGTCCATGACAGATGGTGATCAAAGCACAAATGTGAATGGTGCACAACCTTTATGTATCACTTTAAATAGCTGCACAGAGTCCGCCGGTGTGGTGGCTGACACCCACATCCATCACCTTGATGTGTTTGCCCAATGTCTTGACACCATCCCAGAAGATGGAGGCTTTGAGTACGACAACGAGGTCTCGAGTACACCTGTTGACTCCCCGAAAATGGGCACTGACATTTATCAAGCTAATGGTTCCAGTAACACAAATGATATAACAGACACTAGTATACAACGAGTAGCTGGTCATGCCCTCTCTATAAAATTAAACAGTAGCTCCCCAGATCCTTGCTCTTCAGGTCTGGGTAGCTCGGCATGCTCTTCAGATGAAACCGAAGCACAGAATTCCGAAAGCTTTGATGTATCCTCTGAGTCAGTTGTGGTCAGAAATCTAAGGAAATCAGTATCTGAGGATAACATTACTGACTGCTCAAATGAGGTTACTTTAGATGACCTATCTCAACAAACTGTTATTCAACAGCAGGGTGGAGATGAAAAGTCAGATAGTTTGGACAGACCTTCGGCACCACAGTCATCGGTCCTTGCACATCAGCAAGTCTCAATCCTGGTGGAGGACACCGTAAAGGACTGCTCAGAATTTTCTGGTGTTGTGTACTCAGACCTACCAAAGGGGTTAAGTGATCCCTCTGCATCTCCAAATAGCACTACAGATGATGAACTCTCCTCCACATGTCCATCAGTCCACATCATAACCTCATCACCAGACCAGCATTTGCCCAACTCTCTCTTTGAGAGCACTGGGCTCGGAGACACCAGCCGCGTTTCTCCTGTACCATTTGGCCTTTTCGACAATTTCCTCAACACTAGTCATATCTCCAAGAGCCCTGGGCAGGAATTAGACGACACACTCTTGCACACGCGGGCGTCTGATCAGAGCGCTGGCAGCCTCCTCCAAAGCCTGTACGTGAGCACAGACTCGCAGCATTACCAGAGCTGCCGGTCCCAGCCATCCTCCGAAGGCTCCAGCAGCTTCGAGCCGAGCGAGGGGCTACGCTCTGAGAACTCCACGCTCTGCGATGAGGCGAGCAAGAATCTGACGGCTGGCAATGCTGCGTTAGACCCAAACGACTCTACAAATGATTGTGGACAATCAAATGGAGACATTGAGCAAACTGATACGGTGAGGGACAAAACAGCAACTCCTTGGGATGACTTTGCGGCACTCCATGAAGAATTTAGGGGGAAAAAACCTACCGCCTCCGATGACATGCTCGTGAAAAACCCTCAAGTTCAAAGTCCAACACTATACCGTTCCCAGTCTGAGGGCACACTGACACCTGCCCTTGACAAACCCCTGCTGCCCTCCTTCGGGAGTGATTCATCTACACTACAGCAATCATCCTTTGCCCACTTCGGCCCACTCCTCCCCCCTTTGACCTCCTTTGCTCCTCCTCTAACTCCTGAAAGCAGTAGCTTCCCCCTCTGTTCCCTTCCTCCTCTTGCCTCTGCGATGTCGCCGCCCAGCGCGGCAAAAGCCGCCGCGCCAGCTCTCGCCAATGCAATGCCAACGCCCCAGGAGGCGCAGCTGTGGGCAGCCAGTCAGGAGAACAGGTGAGGTTGCTCATGTTGAGTTCTTGGTGAAAAAGGTGGAGGAAGCACTTTTTTCCCGCTTCAGGAAATTTCTACCCTGTGTTCTCAGCCACTCTCGCTTCCACCTGCTGTTCTTCTACGCTGCCGACTCCCAAGGGCTTTTTCCTTTTGTGGTGTGACCTTCTCTTTTGATCACTCTATTTATACACCCCCACCCACCTGGTACACACACACACACACACACACACATACAAATTTTATGGTGTTAACAGGACCCCGCCATAGGTGTCTTGTGTGTGTCCTGGCTCTGTGGTAACAAGAGTGGAAACAGAGCCTCAGGCCAATTAGCAGTTATTATTTTTCCCTGACTCCTAACACACACACACGCACACATTCACCAACACACACCACCACGCCCTCCCCAAGCTAGTGTTCTCGCACACACATACACACATACACACACACACACACACTCACTCATTTGCCAAATTCTCAACCAGGAACTCTGCTTCACATCAGGCAAAAAAAAAAGGTGTTGTTGTGTCACCAATAGCATTTCCTTTTCACCTTGGGGTAATAACACATTTAACACAATTCTACATGTTTGACTGCACAAAAGCATGCAATTAAGTCTTTCAATTTTGAGCTAATTTAATTTCAATTTTCACCCGTAACTCCTTTTATTGGGGAGACTTGCACCTGTCTAACCCCTCTTTACCCTCTAACACTACACTTACAACCTTCTGGGGTTTTTAATGGTGGATTTTTAGCATCTCTGTTTGGTGTCATCCTGGGGGTATAACATCATATTGTACGACAAATACTGAGATTATCAGTCATTACAGGAGTGCGACATGACAGATTTCCTCACAGATGTTGGCCACCAACACAGGAAACTGTCCTTCCTGTGTTGCTGGTGGAGCTTTTTTGAAAAGAGCTCACATTAGCTTGAACAAAGAGCCAATTTGTTGTTGTTTCGCAGCCGTTTGGCGAGCAGGTACATTTCTTTTGAGGAAACATGAACACACTTTTAGTCCATGTAAGCAGGTTTCAGCTGTGCACCCTCTATAAGAAGATATCCTCAGCTAATCCTTGAGCTGGCACTACAAATATTAATAGGGTTGATGAACACAAGCTTGTTGATGCTAAATATGTTTTCAGTCCATAAAAATCCATAATTCCAGTTAAAGCCAATGAAAACAGTGTAAAATGATTGGCTTTATCACTTTTCCCTTTCATTAGGGTTTAAATAGATTATCCTATAATCCCGGCTGCATGCTTTATTAAATTATTGGACTGCTTATGGTATGTAATTCGATATTAGTGTCATTTTTTTTTTCTGCTGATGGTCTTAAACAGCTCTGTGAAAAAAAGAAATATAGCTACAATGCCACTTAACACAACCTCAACAAACCAGACCGTGCCCCCCCCGTATCGTCCCCCATGTGACACTTCAGAGCGCCAGCGGTGTTGCCGCCTCTTTGACCGCCTGTATGTGTCTGTCGTCCCCATGCAGCCCCCACCCGGTGAGGCCCCTGACCACTGCCACACAGGCCGAGGAGAGGCGGAGCGAGGGCCGGTCGGTACTGGCCACCGGGCTGGAGAAGCTCAAGTCCACCATAAACCCCGGGAGGAGCAGCCAGCCGAGCGAGCAGGACTCCGACAGGAAGAAGGTACACTCTGTTCAAACTGCGTGGGGAGTTACAAACCATCTGAGGTTTTTCCAGCCGCTCGCAAGGAAGCCGGTCGGGTTTAGTGAGAGTGTGTGTTTTTTTTCTTACAGCGCTCATCTTGTTATGAGAGATTAGAAGCTTCACTGTGCCACCATCTAGTGCTCTGCAAAAGCAACTGGTTTCATTAGTGCACAAAACAATGTACATTTGCATCATACCGAGGGGGGGGGAATTATTATTTTACATTTTTTGTTCAGTTTGAACACATTCTCTGTTATTCCTCGACTTTGATACTACAACTGACATATTGAAACTGTCAAGAATTTAGTTTTGTTAGTTTTTATATATCATTTGTATTTGTTTGTGTCCCTCTAATGCAGCCACACCTCTTGAAACCCAAAAAAGCTTTTTCCACAAATATTCCTGATGATATTTGAGATTGTGTACAATTTTAAGGGTGTCCCCAAACCTTTTTCCAACACTGTACATGCAAAATGTCCACAATACCCATTTTGAGAATAATAATGTTGTATTATATATGTTTTTGTTTTGTTTTTTACAGTGTAGGAGACTGGGGTATTAGATGAATACCAGCTGAAATGTTGGTTGCATTGACTGAAAACCCTGAATAATTGTCAGGAAAATGTCATTTGTGTTTTGTATTATCACATTCTGATCATGATTATTTACTGAAAGACTCAAACTCAGCTTCCCGGCACCACTTGCATTTTTTTGTGCCAAGATTAGATTAAGTCAGCATCAAATCAGAACCAATACATTTATCTCTGACCACTTTCACATAAACCCCATGAACAAAGAACTCCCTTTAATGGAAGACACCTGAGCCATCCGACTCGACCGGTTGGCTTGACAGAGAGAGAAAGAGAGAGAAAAGTTCTGATTTCGAGGGTAATAATGACGTGAGATGATGTCCTCAGTCTCTGACAGAGGGCGCCGGCTCGTACTACCACCTCAACCACAGCGAGCTGGTGGCGCTCCTGGTGCAGCGGGAGGCGGAGCTGGGGCAGCAGAGGGCGGAGTTCCAGCGGCAGAAGGCGCTGCTGGCCAAGCGGGAGGTGGAGCTGCGCAGGCTGAAGCCGCAGGTGCGAGACCTGGAGGACTACATCGACACGCTGCTGGTGCGCATCATGGAGCAGAAGCCCACGCTGCTGCAGGTGCGCTCCAAGCTCAAGTGACGAAAGGAGGGGGGGCGGAGCCAGTGGGGAGGGGGCGGGGCTTGCGGTTTCGGTCCACGTCTGTTCACTCTAACCTCCACAACAGCTCTTTAGTCTTTTCACTGCTATGCTGTCCTTTTTGATACAAATATTTAGGCACTGAGAGATGCTGAGGCGACCTTTTCCAGCCGGCATGCTTTACTCTACTGAAACACGTCCTGGTGGAAGGTTCCGGCTCCGGTTCTGGCTGTTCTGAATGTAGCGGGTCCTCAGGTTGTTTTCAGGTCACACAGCCAGTTGGTTTTAAGCTCATGAAGAATTGAGCCCAGTGGGTTCACCCCCCCACCCACCCCCCAACCCCCTATCCACACCACCACCATCACCCCAGATGGTTCCACTTTGGGACCCTGATTGTAGAAGCTCCGCCTCTTCACCTCACCCATCACTTCCTGTCACCTCTTCACACACGCATGAGAAAGAGGATGCAGGGTTTCGGCCCCTCGCGGCTTCGCGCCTCTGTTTTAACTCGCGTCGACGCCGGCCATTTTCCAAAGATGCCGTCGGAGTGGGTCTCCGTCTCTATGGCAACCGCTTCATTTTTAATTTTTTTTACTTTAAAAACAATCAGCGTGCAGACACTTCAGCTCAGGACACTCAATCGATCACGGATGAACTAAATTTGGATGCACGAAGAAATAGCAGCAGGTTTATAAATTATGAAACATGAAAACCGACGTTAAACACATGAATATGAAATAAGCCATATTTTAGTGCAGCTAAAAAAGTATATATGAAGGTTTGCATTAAAGAAGTTCAGAAAAATATTACAAAAAATCGGGTCAATGACAATATAAGTGATTAAATAAATATATAAATATAAATAAAAGCATAAAATTC
>CAESWR010001198.1:133956-144688 GCA_903171835.1 Mullus surmuletus
TTCTGTCGGACACCCGACCGTTTGACGCCTCCCCGCCGGACTGAGAGGGAATATTCCGCCGAAAGTGCGCACCTGCGACGCCGCCGCGACGGTCAGGGGCGGAGCTATGCTAATGCTAATGCTAGCGTTAGCGTTAGCCACCTGCCGTGGGTTCGTCGTGGTCGACAGTGGACGTGGAAAACAGCTCTAAAGTCAAGATGTAAGTGATGGAAACGCAGTAGCTCCCATGTTAATAATAATAATAATAATAATAATGATAATAATAATGATAAAGGCAAAGCAAGGCAAGTTTATTTGTAGAGCACAATTCAACACAAGGTCACTCAAAGTGCTTTGCATAAACATTAAAATCAGCAAGACACAAATTAAAACATTAAAAACAGTCAATAAAAAATGGAAATAGAAATAAAAACACAAATAAGATGATGCAGGACAAGAAGAGAGGTCAAATAATTGAAAGCACAAGTCAAATAGAGTCCAATAGAGTGCAGCAGGCAAGTGTTTAAGAACACGCTGCAGTAAAAACAATGGTGTTTTTAGCCCTGATTTAAAGGAGCCCACAGTTTGAGCAGACCTCAGATCTGCAGGTAGTTTGTTCCACAGGTGAGGAGCATCATAACTGAACGCTGCTTGGTTCTTGTTCTTGGAACACACAGCAAACCAGTTCCAGATGACCTAAGGGGTCTGACCTAGAGCACTTTTCAAAACAAGGTTACAAAGTGCTTTACATGGACATATGCAAGTTTAGGGCCGTGAAACACAAAACCGAGGCAAAAACAAGAACCCAACATCTCCCACCAAGGTGACTGGGGGCGAGGAAAAACTCCCTTTTGGGAGGAAACCATGGGGAGATCCACGACTCGAGGTGGCCGCTCATCTGCTTAGACCGGTCAGACTAGATTACAATTACAAAAAAACAAACACTGCAGATAATTATTATTGGAAACTTTCAAAATGAAAGTCTGTCAAAGTCTCTTAAAAATGAAATTGCAGTTTTAAAAAAATATCACAGATAATCCTTTATTTAATCCCACAGCGAGGGAACCTGCAGTGTCACCCGGCCAAGGAACAGCAGCAAAGGTAAGAGAAGCTTGGAATGTATTGGATATTGGTGATAGTCTATCGATGTTGCAGTCACTAGGCCTGTGTAATGATGGGGTATTGTCAGCTTTGAGCCGTGTTTTTGTCGATGTGCTACTGCAGCTGTGCTTGTATCTGCAAGGAAAGCAGAGTTCATGTGAGGTCAGGACTATGTTGTCTCGTTAGTCGATTCACTGGGGAAAAATGGAAATTAACAGCTATTGATGACACAAAAACCCTCTCAGAAATGCAGTTTATTGAACTTTGGCCGCACGTTAAATAACCCATTAAGAAAAGCAATACATTTATCGTACTTTCAAGATACAATTTATAGTCAATGAAGTCAGGGTAATTTAAAGGTCAAATATGTAATGTAAATGTATTCAGGAAGTTATAAATAAGTGCAGTCTTAATTGGTAGCTGTTAAACCAGAGCTTTTGTACTATGCTCATTTCAGAATCTGTTATTGCCCTAAAATATAAGCACACATGCTGCCGTGCCTGAGCAGCCACATTATTCAGAGTTTTCCTCTGACTTGGCTTCTCGTCTCTGTGGGGCCTCCAGCTCTGAGTCTCTGCAAGTGCTTGAGGCTGGCCTCTGTGCTTGAAATTGATTTTTTTTTTTTTTTCTAAATCCCCCCCTAAAATGCTTCACACTGGGGGTGTTTGTACGCTTTTGGGAGGGGCGTGACCTAATGAACAAGTATTCAATTAGTAGTTTTTTCACCCCTGCAGTGATGTAAAAGGTTTCTTCCGCATGTTGCAACTTAAAATACCCATGCAGCAACTAAAACATGTTTGCAAGTAAATATTTATGCCTGACTGTCTGCATATATGTTTCATTATATACATATAAAACTACTACATATATTCATATAAACATAATGACTCTTGAATGTATGAAGGTATTGCTTTTGGCATTAAAAAAAGTAGAAAAATAGAGTTTCTTGGCATTCTGATGATATGAGGTGTTCCGGTATTTAGCAAGTCACTGCTGAAAACATTCACAGCAATTTCCTGCTTTATTGATTTGCAGAACAGAGTAATGAAATACACTGTGATTGAGGGTCGTTTCCCCGCGCCCTTTCAAAGTAAAAGCACCCATCAGTTGCAATATATTACATTATCTTGTCGCCTTGTCGCCACCTCCCCTCATAAGATCGATGTCTCTGAATACTGATAACGACACCAGCGCCATTAGCTGCAAACCGCCCCCCCCACCTGACTGAGGGCCCCAATTAGCCAACAAAAGCTAATCTCAATCAATTTCAATTTCACCTTTGTAGAGACGATCGAGAACACAAGGGGTTAATTATCCCTCTGCGGCATCGATTGGTGTTCCTCGCCTGTTAATTAGGGTGACTGATTTGGTGAACGTTGGGTTGGAGTGAGAGATAAATGATAAGCAGGAGTGAAGGGGGCGCCGGAATAATCCCTCGCACCTACTCGACAATGCTCTGTCGCCGCCGCCACCATTGCTTTTTCATGTTACCAAGCTTTTGCTTTTATCTGAATAATGTGGAAACCCCCCCACCGATCCAATCTCTTCTCCTATCACGGTTATGTTTGACGAATCTGGCACGGTAGCAGCGACGCCTGCCACAAACCTCTGGGAATCTGCATGTCCTCGGCTATTTAGCTATGACAGGAAGACGCGCCTTGATATGTAGTTTGTTTCTAATGTATTTTTCATGATGTGCTGCTTGCAGAATTTATTTATTTTTTTTTCCAAAAGTGTGTTTTTTTCGTCTCGGCTGAATGGAGATACCTTTTCACACTGCCTTACTGTTGTTAGTTTCTGATGCGTGCATGTTATGGAATGAATAACCACCAGCCGGAGGTACACTTAACATCTTTGGTGGGGGGCTTCTTATTCTGGCCCACTGCCTGTCTGCCTGCCAGAGGGTCGGCTGCTTGGCTATGCATGGCTACACAGGTGACAGCGTGGCTTAGCTATGAAAGTGAGGTGGGCAGAGCTGCGAGGCGAGCCCTAATTGAAATCCCCTCTTATGTGCGACAGACGAGATGGAGCCGTAAAAAGGGCCTGTAATTACCAAGGCCGCTAATGAGAGATAATTAGGTCATATGGCAAAGTCTCTACCAGGGACCTGCTGCAAGGGAGGTGGTTGGGGGGGGAAAAGAAAAAAACGCGAAAAAAAAAGAATGAAGGAGGGCCATCGACAGACCCCTGCTGCTCACCGCCGCCGCACAGCAGCCATTACAAACGAGCCGTTGATTAGAGGTAATAAGTTATGTTCTTCATCAGCTGCAGTGAGCGCTGCACCTGCCACCTGGAGGGCCAAGCCTCCACTCAAAGCCCAGTGTCGCCGGGTTTTGAGCTTTGTGTCAGATCGTAAATGTGCAAAATCATATGTCATGTTTAATCAAAGGGTCATTGTGAACGTTTTGTTCGAGAATTGTCCTCCAGGATCATGATACATTTTTTCTTCAAACCTCTTAGTGACTTTATTCTTGTTTCTTTGTTGTTTTGAAGTCCACTGTGGTGGTTTTCTTGTGGTGTTTGTGCTCAATCTCTGCACATTTTTAACCACAAACATCAGAAAATGTACAATTAAAAAAAACTATAATCAAGAAACACGTTTCCTGACAAAACAGACTTGAAATTTCTGTGCATGCGTACACCATTTGATTCTGTCTATCTACCGTCTCGGACACGTGCACTTTTGCGCACTTTGCATTAATCAGTATTAATAATGAGAAAAGATTGATACTTGCCATCTATGAATAGATTAGGGGTGCACAAGGTTATCGGCACATTATCCGTATCGGATGATATTTGCCTCAAAGTCGGCCATCTCGCAGATGGTAAAAACCGATAAAATAAAAGGCCACAGCTTCCTTAGAAGTGCCTGACCTCGATGTCACGTACCCCAGCGTCCGGACAACTTGCGCAGTGCGACGTGAAGATGTTCAACTGGCGTACAGTTATATAATGCACTTTTCATGTGTAACCTGTGAGCAGAGGTTTTGTTTACTGTTTTTTCACTTGAGAAAAATGCCAAATTGTCCATGGCTGGGGGTGCTGCTGAAGAGCATCATCCAAGTTTTAATTTGCGCAAGCAGTGCTTATTACGTAGTTGCATGCTTTGTGGTTTTTGCCTGCATTTGCCAGTTGGCCAAAACAGAGAAAAATATGGGTATCGGCATAGGTTATTGGCCAAATGAGAAACAGAATATCGGTATATTGGATATCGGCAAAAAATCCAATATCGTGCACCCCTAGAATAGATATATCATCGCAACTGAATATATTTTGTCATTATGCAGTTGATTGTTTACCACCCAGACAAAAACAGCAGAGAGACAGATGTTGGGTGTGTTGAGAGGATGCGGGGGGGAGTTGAAACAGCCCTATTTCACGCCTGTTAGCGCCTTTTTTTTTCCCAAACCAAACTTGAGCTGCCCACCATTTTTCTCCATATTTCTTCAACATAAAAAGCCTCTCTAAATTTTGATTCGGCGTACATGTTGGTAAAGAGAAGTCGGGGATTTGAGCGCACCGTGTTGAACACGCCGATGGGAAGGCATAACTAATAGAGGAGCCGCAGCTATGATGTTCACAGCCGGAGCAGCATGAATATGCAGAGTGTGTGTGTGCGTGTGCGTGTGTGTGCGTGTGTGTGCATGTGTGTGTGTGTGTGTGTTATCCCGTGGAAACTTGAGTCCCTGTACGGCCGTATGTATTGATGTTACAGTTCATGTTCAGCGGCTGTTGCTTTTTTGTGCTCACTGTTTAGTTTGCCGTGTCTTTTGTGGGGTTAACGTGAACGTCAATATCTCTCGGGTTTGTTTTGTGTTGCAGTTCTTAGTTTCTGGAAGACATCGATTTGTTCTTTTGCTGTTTTCTTTCCTGCCTTCTTCTTGTGGCTTTATCTGGCTGCTTTAAAGCCTCCATAAGCTCACAGGACCGTTGTGTGTGTATGTGTTTGTGTGTGAGAAACTGTGGGTGTAGCATTGATCTCACACACACATGCATGGTCGCACGTGCGGTCGGAACGCTTAACAAACGTGTGTCTCTTTATTGGAAGAGCATAAAACCCAAAGTGGAGGAGTCACGGGTGCGATGCTGCCGAGCCCTGACGTGCTTCTCCAGAGCTCCTCAGGATAATGACCCCCTCAGCCGGCCGACCGTTTAAGTGATCTTCAGTTAATTGGGCAGGAACCTCAATCATGTCGATCCTCTACCCCCATCTGACCCCGCTCTCCTTTTCATCCATTAGCAATGTTTGCTCACGCCGCCGTCAGGAAAAAATCAGCGGTGAGACTGAAGCGGCGTCGCCTGTCGGAGTGTTTGCATTTCGCACTGCGGTGAAAGGACGGTTGAATTTCTTTTTTCCCCTTCTTTTATGTGATAGTGGAGGCTGAGAGCGGAGCCGACACCCGCACTGATAGTGTTTGATTTGGCTTCCCTTTTTTTTAAGCGGTCAATGTTGTTTTTTTCCCTCTCCAATAAAGCACATCTGTCAACAGCGCAAAGTTTCCCTCTCACACTTTTTAGCGACTGATTGCAGCTTTATAGAAATGTATAGAAAGAAATTCAGCATAAAGCTAGATGAGATTTTTAGATGTTATTCTAATACCTTAATAAATGTGTTGATTGATTTATATATCATTTGTACTCAGCATAATGGATTATTATTTCATTTATATATGACTGTTTTTACAATATATCGAATCACCAGTCTTCTCCACGACCCTCAATAGGTGACTTACATACATCACTTTAAGATGCCACTCGTCCCCACATCCAATGAATTCATTATTTTGAAAGCAATGATTGACACCAGCGTGAAATACACCAAATAAAGATGAGACAGAAAACAAACTGGGATCAGAATGTTCAGCAACGACAAACTCTCCAAAAACAGAACGCAGAAACAGTGATTTTGTGAAATAGAGTGTTGATGATAATTGGGATGTTTTTAAGGATGTGTGTGTATGTGTGTGTGGGGGGCATTTTTTTTCTTAACTTTTTGTTTTCTCTTGAAGTCCAGATGGTAGCTGGCTTTGATTGACAGCCTAGATAACCCAAAATCTTGAGTGAAAATGACAATTGAAGCTCGTCCCAATTGTTAGACACACTTTTTTGTTTTTCTCAAACTTTCTTGCCGAGTTTATTTGTCCTCCTAGCTGCGCTCCTCGGGTCGCTTTCCCAGCTGTTGCCGCGCCTCCGCCGTCCCTCACCACCTACTTGACGTTGCTTAGATGTACGAGGTTGTTCCAGACCATGTGGGCGGGGCTCTATTGGCAGCAGCCTTGGCTAGAGAGAAACTTTCTCATGGTGTCCTGTCTCGCCGGTGACAAATAAACGGTGGCAGCTGTGGGCCGGAGGCCTCGGCGGGCGGCCGGACGGGATGAATATTCATCACGCGACGATATTTCATCCCGTCGGCGCCCGGCCGGCTGCTGCGTGTCCTCCGCTGAGAGTCAGGGCGGCAGAACGAGGTCGAGAGTCGGGACGGAAGCAGATTGTGGGCTTTGAAAGATGCGCTGACGGGATGAGATGAACAACTCAGTGAGACGAGGAGGAGAAGGATCGAGGAAGAGTAAAGGATGGCACCACAGAGGGAAGCGGAGAGTGACAGAACAAACCTGCAGGAGGCTCAAAGGAGGAGCAGATGAAGAGCAGATAATGAAAGCGGAGTGTGGAAGTCGAGAGAAGGATGACTTTGGCCAGGAGAGTCGACCGCGCAGTGTGGAAGGTGTGGAAGTTTGGCGTGTGTGCAAAGAAAGATTTATCCTGGGATGAAGATGGAAGCAGACCCTTCCCTCCCTCCCTCCTCCTTATCCTCCTCCTCCTCCTCTGGCTACTCACTGCCTCACCTGCAGACGACTGCTGCTGCTGCAGCTGCTGCTCCGGTCGAGGAATAAGTAAACAAGGCTTGCAGATGAGACCGCCGGAGATGGATGGCCTTGTCTTACACACACAGAGCCACACACACACGCTCCAAACACAGCAAATAATACCTGTACATGGGCAGAAACAATCACAATCGACAAAGCTGTTTTCCCCCCCTCTTCTTTTTAGGAGAAAGGACAAAAGAAACCTGAGATTGACTGTCAGCGAAGGTGGAAATGAGACAGCAAACCCAGGTTCATGACTACGTGTGTGTGCATGTGTGTGGCCAAGCACCCAAGGTGTTCTCTCAGTCTGTCATGTTTTTGTGTTTGCGCGTCTTTAAAGACAAACAAAAAAACCTGTAATCTTAACGAAATGTGGGCGGCGGCAAGTGACGAGTGGGCTTCTGAACACTGAGATGTCGCCGCATCGTGAGTGCAAAGAAACAAATGAGTGGTAGACATCATCAGCCGCCTATTTTCCATTTGTCAGTGAGTCACGGGCGTGACAGCGCCGCTCGCCACATGAAAGGGGAAATATGAACGCAGGGGAAAATGCGAGGCCCTGTCAATCTTGCGGCCAGCCCCTGCTTGGCACTGAAAAAAACAGCAGAGCGGGAATTCATTTCCTTTAATGTATTCTAATGCAGCCAAATGCCAGGTTTCATCAAGACTGAAGAATATAATACTGTTTTATTAGCAGCAGCGTGCATGGAAGTTTTTATAGCGAGAGCTGATCTACTGTATCGGTGGAGCTGACAGTAAAGTGATGAATGCAAGCTGATGGATATTTCTTTATTTTTTTTCTTCAGCTATCACACAACTTTAGTCACTCTAAATATGTTCACACTTCCTGTAATTTATTAAAAAAACAGCTCTGCCGGGCTGCACAGTGGGACCGTTTTGCTCGCGTTGTGAAATATTATTGTTTAAATTACAACTCGGCCAATACTTGGGGCTTCTTTTTCTTTTTTTGGGTGGATTTTGTTTCCTTTATGCGTTTCAAGGGAGATAAATATTTATCACATCAACTGGTAATCAGCCACTTTATTTTGGCAAGTGCCCTTTCAGGTCTTAAATCGTGTGAATTGGAGACGAGCAACAGCGGGAAAGACAGCAGGAGAATGAGAGATGAGGGAGATGGAAAGCAAGAAGATAAATGCTTATGGAGAAGGTGCGGAAAGCGAAACCTTGTGTGTGAAGGCCGCTGAGGCACGGTTGTTTGTTTGAAGCCCAGAGTCTGCATGATATCAACCATGCTATGAAAAAATTAGGTTTTATCCCTGATGTCATGGATAACCACTGCGCCACCAATTGTGTTCACATAAAAGACCTTGAAAGTCTTGGTGCATAAGCATTTGGCAAAATCTTTTGAAAAAGCCAGTCCACAGATTTTTTCATAGTGGTGTTTAATGTGCAGCACCTACCTCTAGCTGCATGATGGAGGCAAGAGGCGGAGCAATGAGGGCTGTCAGTCAAAGGTGGAGCAGCCAACCAGAGGTGAATATCAAGAAAATTTAGTGAAACAGTCATTGAATTAGTTATTGGTACAAAAGAAGCCCTGACCAAGTATTGAAAGAGCAAGAATGAACCTACTTATTTCTTGGGGAAAAATCCCCTAATATTTCAAGATAATGGATGTTTGATTTTCATGAGTTTTAAGCTGCAGTTATCAAGAAATGTAGCAAAAAGGCTTGAATTGGTACCACCCTACCACCCAAACTCCATCTTCCAGCCCTTTAGAATTCCATCGAACCGCACTCTAAATGTGATCGCTGCACACACGCTAAAGTACGGGACTCCCAAAGGCCCGCCTTATTTATGTACGCTCAATTTGTTCGTATACGTGAGCTGCACCAGAAGCTCCCACATCAGCTGCACATAAAGCCCACACTTTACTGTGGATCTGGAGGATATCCATTAGAAAAATCGTCGCAGGGCACCGCACAGACTCCGGCTTCCCCGCTGAACTGACTCTTGAGATAAACCGGAGCTGTCATTTAACAAAGCGTTAATAGCAGAGAGATCCAAATCACTTCCTCAGGTGTGTGGTGACGGACAGGCCGGCCCCCTAATCCACACCGAGTCAATTTAGTGGCAGATTGGTTCCGTTTTATCGCAGTTTTTCCAGCGTGTTACCCCGCTATCTTTCTATGTTACATCACACAAGTGGTAGTGCCGGTCCCACTGAGATGAACTGTATGAGGTAACATCCCAGTAACAACTGTCACTTTCATATTATCCCAAAAGAGTCTGAGTCACTGAGCTCGATAATGAATTCAGATACAATTTAAGCTCAGGAGCTGTGAAGGCGGCCACGATCGGCAATAAATCGATATAGAGTTCCCCCCCGCTCACAGAGACGGGAACATCGTTGGAGGGAAGTGTTTATATATTCTATATATCGCTGATCAGCAGAGATTTCATCATCATGGCTGGTGATTTCATTTTTCATTGGTGCCCTCTCTATTTTCCCACTGATCAAGAGATAGAAAGAGGCTGGATGTGTCCTAATATGAACTCGTGTTACCTCGTTTGACAACATCCAGTGGAGTCGTACGCTTAATTTAAAGTATAACTCTTCCTCTCTCTGTCTCTCTCTTATTGTGGATTTTTCTATCACCCATCGCATGTTTTTAACTGTCTGCTGGTTCAGCGCATGTCTTCAGAAAGCTAAAATCTGTACCTGTAAAAAATCTGTCATGGTCTGATTATTTAAGTCATAACATGAACGGGGGGTCAAAGCCATTCACCTAGCAACATTTGCTGGACACGGACTTACTCGGAGTCTAGCAAGTGTTGCTAGCCACCAATCGCATCATATGTATATCTAATATATTCCGACCAGTTATTTGCATGACCCCTAACCTCTTTGAGATGCACTAATATTTAATTTAGATCCGTTAAATGATTAAAAAAAAAGTTTTAGGTTGAGTGGTCTTTGTCACCTTAACACTTTTCCATCAATAGACTCCTTAAATCGACGCTTTTGAAAATACGCTTATTCTCTTCATTATTAGCCTCGCCTCAGTTAAAAGCGTCTGTGTCCTGAGAGAGAAATGGTTGGTGCTACGCTAGCAGGTGTTCTCTCACTTAATCTGTCCAAACGTGTGTGTGTGTGTGTGTGTGTGTGTGTGTGTGTGTGTGTGTGTGTGTGTGTGTGTGTGTGTGTGTGTGTGTGTGTGTGTGTGTGTGTGTGTGTGTGTGTGTGTGTGTGTGTGTGTGTGTGTGTTTTATTATCAGTTAATTTGTAAGCAGATGTGGGTTACATCCCAGGCGGGACATGAATATGAGTCTTGCTAAATCAAGTTTTCTGACGCAGCGTGGAGGCCTGCGGAGCGAACCCTCCCGCAGAGGCGCGTCCTCTCACTCATTTTCCTGTAAGTAGAGAGAGGAAGAGAGATGTTTCCTGCTATTAGACACCCGGCTGACGTGCGCTCACCTGCCTGTTGTTGCTTTTTAATTTCTGGAGCAAGGTGATGCCCAATGGGTGCCGTGGAAACGGCCCGCTGTGAAGTGGCAGGTTGCCTAAATCATTTTTTGCTGTGTGATATCAGTGCTTTGCTGCTGCTGAAGGAGGCGGATGCTGCAGGTGCGCTTCCTCCAGAGGAATGCTTGTTTTTTTTTTCTCCATTTTTGTTTAAGAAAATTCAAAGATGTCAAAGACTCCTTTTTCCCAAATGTTTGTTAATAACATGACGCTGATTTAATCAAAATGCTGGAACTCAGCCACAACAGTGTTTTTAAACAGCTTGAAGATGGTGTGATATTTCTGTCTCTGGCTCTCATTAATT
>CAESWR010001198.1:144708-157871 GCA_903171835.1 Mullus surmuletus
CCCCCCAGCTCTTCAGATGAAATTTTGGATGCGGATGCTTCTCACAGGAAGTAATAAATCAGCCGTCGAGAGTAAAAATTCAATCTGTCTGCCGAGCAGCAGTGAGTCAAAGTTCTGTCCAGATAATTTTCATTCAGCATCGGCGCTCTCTTCCTTCGTCGTCCCCGTGGCTGAAGAAGGCTATTTTACAAATGTGTGCTGCCGCAGTTCCATCTTTCTTGTGCATTTAGACCCCGTAATTTCCTCTAGTTACCGCCCTTATTATCTCTCACAGCGCAAAAAAAACCTGTCTAAAGATGCTGCAGGTGTCAGCGTGGCAGGTGCACAATTGACTGAGAGGCCATTTGCTGTACCAGCTGTTTGGAGGAAGGGGAATTTTCCTTCCTCCTCTTCGTCCTCTTCCTCTTAGGATGTGGGCGTGAACGTGTGAACCACATTCACACTGCAGGATTTGGTGCGATCACTGTGCAGGCGTTTCATGTAAAGCGTGAAATGTTGCAGAGTAGATCTTGGATGAACGTGGCACCGACTGAATCGGTCAGATCCTATTGAGTGCTGAAAGTGTGAGAATTTTTTGGTGCCAATTAGGGCATCGGTGAGCCAATAAGCAAGCCTCGGGGTCAACACAAGTGCACAATTCTGTACCAGTTGCCTTTACATCTTTTTTTATATACTGCGACATGAGAGACAGATAAGTCCAAAACCCACAGAACCTCACATGGAGCTCGTAGCAAAAACATGCTTCATGGTAAAACCTCAGCACTTCCTGGACCCTTCAAAATAAACAGCAGTTCTGTGTACATGGTTAATATGTTTATTTTGAAAATGTGTACTGGAAACACATGCCAAGCAGCAGCGACGTGAGCACCTTCTGTTAACTCTTCAGATGGCTGGAATCCATCAGTTGGCCTAGCAGACCGCCGTCTGTCTGAATTCATGGCCTGTTACGATATAAACATGACCGCTTTTGATAAATCTGCTGCCCAAAAGTCTGTACGTCGGAGGAATCTACTGAAATTGGCTTTTAGTTGGATAATATTATGTGTTTATGTTGACTGGGGGAAAAGATGAATTGGTGAATTGGTTTGTGTTTTTACCTCATAAACCTACTTTCAGAGTGACATTGAGCTTTAAGATAAGACCTAATGTCAGTTTTCTCCTTTCCCCCCCAAACACGATTAATGTAACAACAAAACAACCCATAAATCATCAGACTTGTTCCTGATTTTACTTTAATCAATGGATGTCCTCAGAAATACCGCTCATGCTGCGACACACACGGCGCGCCATGACGCCTGTAACCTACAGCTTACCCGGCTGAATCCATGTGAGATGAAATGCCAGCCCAGCCCATCTGAAAAACATGAAACATGGGCACATTTAGTTCTTGTGCAGGAAGCTTTTGATCCTGATCCATCCTTTTTACTTTGGCTCGCAGGCAGCCACTGGTATTTACTGTTTGTGTTCTGATCTGTCTTTGCAAGCGGCGTCTTGGCTCATCTTTGCTCTCTGTTGTACCAACTGGGCTGTTTTGGCGATAAAGGAATTTCTCTCTGTGGGAACAATGAGGTATTATCATCAGTCTTATGGGTTATTTTCATGCTGAATACATTTCCTTAATTCTATGCATTTAGTTCATGCATATTTTTTTTCCTTCTCTTCGTCTGTTGTAAAGTTTCTGTCAGCCTCCGCTTTGGTTGCTGCCTTATAGGACATGAGTTCGAGTTGAGTGATTTTAAAATCATGTCTCGTATTCTCAGTTTCTCTTTTGTTTATGGTTCAAACGCTGGGTCAGATTTGTCTCCCGTCTGCTGTTGTGGTAATTTTTCTAATTCTGTGTGCTGCAACAGCGTGGCGTGTGATACTAGCAGCATCCCTGCGTTGTGTTATGTTCCACGTCATTATAAGTTAAAAAGTTTAGAATCAGTTTTATTCTTTTGTTCCTCTTCCGCAGGTTTCTGTGGGAAGCGGACAAGTCGGAAACAATCACATTGAGAGAATAATTGGACAGAAACCCCAACTGTGAATCTGATCAACACTCAGTAAAAAAAAATCATTTGAAATGCAATTTTTTTTTTTTCCTTTTATGCCATGCTCTCTGTTGTTGCTTTTCTCTCCGCCTCTCTGCACAAAGTTGAATCAAAAGTAACTGCGGTTCGTGACTCATTCGGAAGTGAGAATAACGCATGAGCCTCTTTGAGAGCAACCACTGCAAAGATTACAGAGTGAAAGTGGTTTCATTTTTTTTTTAAACTACACCGAGTACAACACTTGCGAGTGTTATGTTTAATCAGACTGGTTTGCCAACAACGTCAATGCTGCTCTGTTTATTGTGTTAATATGATTTGTCCACCTCCCCAAAAACAAACCTGTTGTGATAAGTCCACTGTTTACCACACAAAGACTCTGCTTGGGTGGTCCGCTCAAATAAATTGTGACCCACCCATGCAGAAAAAACATGATTTTCCCTTTCTTTGAAATATTGAGTGATTATTTGCTCCCGAACGGGAATCTACAATACTTCTTTTGATTGAGCAGACCACCTTCTCAACATGTGAGAACTTCTAATCACGAGTAATTTGTTTTCTTTTTTTTTTCCAATTTTTTTCATTATTATGATGCAGAACAAAGAAAAAGGCATCGCGGTTTTAGCTGATACTTTGACTGACACTCGCCTGATTTCAAAGTCCCTGAATGTGCAGCCAGTGTCACAGTCTCCAAAAATAGCAGATTAGTTATGCAGGAACACTGTCAGAACTTGTGGTGCCCCTGAAAGCATACAACATATAAAGATCAAAGGAATAGCATAATTAAAGCTGATTAATCCAAAGTTTTGGGATTGCCTCCAGACTGCAGCCCTGGTGGAATCACTGACACCTGTCTGTTGGCATCACAGCAAGTTGGCAAAGAGTCAACAGTCAAAAATATGGGGAGTCTTTTGAAACAGATTTATCCTGCCAAACAGTTTAGAGGAAAAGGCTCTCAAACCTCAGCTGGGTACATATTTCATTTATTTAAGAGTCTTTTAAAGCTAAATGCTTGATAATGTGCCTCCCACTCAATCATCATTTTAAACAACAAGAGGCTGGAAGAAAGGCAAGAGTCAGTTTTATTGTGATATGGCACCATATTTTAGATTATGTCGGTTCATTTCTCACTCACTTAACATGTGTTTTTATTAATGTTCTTTGCATATTTCTATCATTTTTATGTGAATTTTTTTCTGTCATTTGTGATGTGATATTTAATCCAATATATTTGTATGAATGCACTGGCAAATAGTCACAAAGTCCAGTAAAATTGGTGTAAAGACCAAATTTTGCTGAATGATTCTCAGTGTTTCTCCTCATTGTCTTGTTTAAACATCCTGAGCCGTTAGTCTTTAAGTCTTGTGAAATCTCTGCTGCTGCGACAAGAGACAGCAAATACTCGATGCTCAGTGTATTCTTAGAAAAATCAGCGAAAAAAACCTTATTACCTCTTAACACTGCAGTATCTGATACAGGAACACCGGTCACCGTATCTTTGACACCGCAGCTTCACCAGCCGATGAAGTAAGGCGAGTGAAAATCAGAAACGCTGAAAGAACCAATCTAATCTCAACACAATGAAAAAGCTGCTTCGGTAGTTTCTCTCTTCCTTTCTTTCTTTTTAGGCTGTATGGCATGACCGTGTCCTCAGGTGCTGAAGCTCCACTGTTTGGTGATGTCAGGAAATAAAACTCTTAAAATAAATGCCAAAGAATTATTCAGCAAATGGGCAGGCAAACATGTCCATGAAGAATTAACACTCTAAAATGGCCTGCGTGTTCTGTGCTCTGGCCTTTGAGGATTAAAATAATTATTCCCGTGTACATGATTTAAATGCAGCGCAGATCGTTGTGAAGGCTTCAGCCATTAGCTCCCAGCTTCCTCA
The DNA here is from genome assembly GCA_903171835.1 of Mullus surmuletus. Lineage (NCBI taxonomy): Eukaryota > Metazoa > Chordata > Actinopteri > Syngnathiformes > Mullidae > Mullus > Mullus surmuletus. The sequence goes on from CAESWR010001198.1 coordinate 148,624, forward strand.
ATTATGCACACTTATCATTATTAAAATATTCTTTGTAAAGTCTTTTGTGGCTTCCATTGGAGGAGAGCCGGCCCTAATACATTGCTGCACACCTCTCAATCGGCTGTTGGGAAAGCATCTAATTTCCTTTTTAAGACTAGATGGTCTTCATTCTCACGCAGGCCTGATGTGGGAGCACAAACACTAATTACATTATGTTTTCAAGGCAAATCCAATATGGCAGATTGTGTACAGAAAATGGGCAATTTCAGAGAGTGTGTAATTGTGTTCTAGAAGGTCTGTACGCCCCAGTAACTTTGTGCTCAGGAAAAAAGGGGGTTCATTAGTGTCGGGGGTGGATTGTGGACAGAATTATGGGGGAAAAAAGTTTAGAATCTCACCGGAACGTGGCTACCTTCCACAGGCAGGAGGTTTTACTCCCATTCACCAACAATGGTGGAGCCGTTTCTCTGTTCATTTCTTCCATCTCAAGCTTTGATGCGTCCAAAACAACTTGTGAAATTTGATTACGGGTCCAAATGACTGAATCACAGATGTTTCATCCTCCAACACTGGTTTAGTGCTCCCAGCTCACTGACACGGACACACACTTCTAACACAACGCTGAAATATACTCCAGCTCATTAACTGGCTACCGCATTCGAAAAGTCTCACTTTGCAATTGTTGCAAACTGCAAGGCAATACAATAACATACACATACACATACAACACATAGACTTGAAAGATGGAAGCTATGTGCTTATGCCATCAAGAAACCTAACTGTGTATATTTAAAATCTTCAAAATAAAATACATTTTTGAAATACGATTAATTAAATTGAGGTCTTTTGGAATTAATTAGTTTTGACATTGTGACTTGATTCCACTCACGATGGATACAGCTTCACACATGAATAGCCAATGAATGATACATTTGTATTTTTGGTTTTTTTTAAATCAAAATGGAATGATTTGGAATTAAAAAGTATTTCATTATTTATCATTAGTATTGTAACACAAAATTATTAATTTCCTTCTCTAGCCACTAGAGGCCACAAGCAGAGCTTGGAACTGGCTTTTTTTAACCATCTGATTGTGTTTTCGAGCAACAGCACCCCATTTCCAGCCAACGTTGTTCTGATTTCCCCCAACTGAAACATTAGATGTACGTTTGACGTGTCCTCTCACAAGTTCTCTCAAGTTTTTCTAAAGAGTCGTGAAATTCCTCCTGAGAGTTAATCAAATGCGTCAGAAGTTCAGTGAGCCTACTGTTAACAACTCTGGACTTCCGCATCGGGTTCATCTGCATGTTTCATAACAGCCCTCATCAGAGGGAATGAGACTAATTCTGTATTTTGTTGCCAGCCCTCTCCCTCTCGCCAGCCCCCATGAGAGTGTGTGTGTGTGTGTGTGTGTGTGTGTGTGTGGGGGGGGGGGGGGCGTCCCTCTGGAGATCAGCTTTAACAAAGATACAAGAATGTTTTTATGGTCTGTTTATGCCTCTTTTACACATTGCTGCGGTCGTCCCTAAAAATAGTTGAGTTGAGTTTCTGCTGCGTGAGTTATTTATGACCTTTAATTACTTCACCTTGCCCTCGGCTCCATATGTGGTTACTGAGAGTTAGTTATCCTTGAATCCCGGGTGTTAAATCTTTCTTTTTTCCCCCCAACAGTGCCTCGCGTAGCTCTGTTTTCCAGCAAGGGATTTTATTGGCGGAGAGCAGGATGATGGATAAGGTCTATTCCCAAGATCCCCCGCCGAGGGAACGTATCATCAGTGTCAGCCTTTGATAGCAACTCAAGGTGATAGGTGTCAAGGGCTAAAGCAGGGTTGTGGAGGGGGAGGAGGAAGGGGAGTGGGATCAGTGTAATTATGGATTCCTCATTACGGCCCCATTCTGCGCACGTCCGGTCGTGGCCTCCTCCCGCTGCCGATCATCACCTCGCCACGAACTCTGCATCGTCTTAAACAGTGGGCGTTGTTTTCTATCGCAATTAAATGGTGAATTTGACCCACTCCGTCCACAATGGCCCACACAAGTTTACTCGCTCAAGGATGCTTGAGACATTTAGCTGATTAAACCTCGGGCTCTCTGTAGATTGAACTCACGCCTCTTTGTTTGGTCGAAGTACATACGAACAGTGTACGGAAGCCTCCAAACAGTTGGAAAATACATAAGCGAGTGTCCTCTACCCTCCAAAAAAGTGGTGTTCATGTTCAAATTATTGGCAGCATTCATACTTGGCTGTTTTGACCTACGCTAGCTCAACAGGCTTGTTTTAGAGTTCCTATAGGTCACAAAATGTTGCTCCTAACTATAATGAGACTGGGACCCTTGTAGACCTGCAGAAATGTAGGCGTTGTCCAGGCCTTCGGTCCTTGGGCCCCACGTTGCCTCGCAATACCTCAAGAACTGAGCTGGATTTTGTTGTCTAAACTTCTTTGCCGCATGCTGATTCTTTGCTTTCAACAGTTTTGTCTAACATAACTTTTTGTTTTTTTGGGGGGGGGGGTTGGGGTGGTGTGACACTATTTATATGGGAACAGTGGCTGGAGCGTAAACACGGAGAGTTCAGCAGGTGGTCAGCTTCGACATGTGACATTCAGAACGTAAACTAATCAACTCTTAATTAATTTGCAGTTCCCGAGATGGGTTTTTATTCTCAGCAGATGTTGGATAATCAGTCTATGACAGTATCGGTGCTTGACGGGAAAAGTCAGTTTAGGTCAACGGAAAAACCTTGTGATGCATTACAAGCTGGACTGTTTCTGACTCCTCATTTTTGCTTCATCGTCCTATGATTTGAAGCAGCTGTGGCAGAGTGAAACGTGTCATATCTCAGGATACGTTAAAGGAGCAGGGGAGCTCCTTTTCCCCCCTCATCCACTCTACAGCAACCTGTGCGATTTAACTGAGGGGAAGTTGAAAACCACAAAAGCTACAGTACAGAGACCATGAAAATTGATATCTCTGGCAAATTTCATGGAGAGGGGATGATAAACTTCTTCCCTTTATCTAAGTGGAATTACAGAGTTGTATGGATTGCAGCCAACAAAAAAGGGAGCATCCGAGTTTTCTCTCTTACTTCGATTCGGTGGGGATGTTGCTCCTTCCAGAAAAGCTGCTGTCCATTGTGACGCCTTCTTGTTTCTATCAATCTCTACCAGGCTTACAGCTCCTATAAATACTTCTAGCCTTAAATACCAATTTGCCAGTTTGATCAGTTAAGAGCTTTTGACAGCAGTGTCATTGAGCAACTTTTTTTGCACGATGCGGCGGGGATCACTTGGTTGCCCTCATTCATACTGTACTCTGTTGGTGGGATTAGCTCCAAATCCTCTCCCTCTCTAAAATCCTCTGTAGGGAGCGCAGTCATTGAACCTGCTGTAACGGAGCTCTCTCGTCTATTTTTATTCCTTCAGCTCTTAGTCAGCCTTGGTACGAATACATCAAAGCACATTTGTAGTTCAGCAAAAGGAAAACCAAACCTCTCATTTATAACTGGTGCACAGCCAAATTAATTATTCATTCTGATTACTGTTCGCCAGACGCCAACAACGGGAAGAGATAGGGCCGAGACGCGCAAACAAATTCTCTCAAAGTGCTTCGGAAAAAAGTGAAGGGCAGATAATAAAGAGCGCATGGACGGGTTTTTTCACTCCACTGAAAAGCTCTCACCTTCCCAAAATTGCCCAACAGAGCACACTGAAGAGGTTTACTGCGCTGTTTAAGTCTAAGGTTTTTAAGCAGATTAGTAGGTGTTTTGAAGCAGATAAGCATACAGATTACCAGACTTTCTCTGCAGCCGATTTAAGAGTTCAAGCCTGTAGTGTCTCTCGCGGGGGAGCCGGGCCTCTGGCAAACAAACAACATCACACATAACGGCAATCAACGAGGAGCAGATATGCAAAAGCACATTTAAATTAAACAATGCAAAGCGCCGCAGATGAAGTTTAATAGGGATGTCTATCAGGCACTTTTTAAGTAGGATTAAAGCCCACAGTATGCATGAGTCATGCACGTCATGACTGGGCACACTCCATCCAGTTAGCTGTGATGGAAATCTCATTTTCCCACAATGAACGTTGCTGTTCTATTTAACTTTGGCTTTCGCATGTGTCAACTCAAAGCAAAGGCTCCAGCAGGCTGAAAGCTCCACCGGCAATCTGTTATGCTGGCATGACAGTCAGCGCTGTGTGTGTGTGTGTGTGTGTGTGTGTGTGTGTGTGTGTGTGTGTGTGTGTGTGTGTGTGTGTGTGTGTGTGTGTGTGTGTGTGTGTGTGTGTGTGTGTGTGTGTGTGTGTGTGTGTGTGTGTGTGAGAGTGTGTGTGAGAGTGTGTGTGAGAGTGTGTGTGAGAGTGTGTGAGAGAGTGTGTGTGTGTGTCGCCGAGATGGCATGAAAAGTGCTATAAAAGCCTTGTCACCTGCGACACTTTAACTGGCACATCGTGGATCTGCCTTGTCTTCATGCAACATTTAAAATGGATGCGCCAAATAGACAGGGACTAAATTTGGGAAGATGTGCTGAGCTTTGCTGTGTTGCTGCCGTGTAGATGTAGTGACACGAAAATCGAATTAGCACTTTGACAGTAAAATCTCCCCCTGTGTTTTGTAAGGCTGGGAATCACCAGAAGCCCCATGATACTATCACCATACTGTAGTCCTAAAATGGTCTCATCCTCACGGCAGTGTTCTCATAGCATTTCTAAAATAAATAATTAAGCATGAAAATGCATTTCAAACAATTGCGCAGTATGACATGTGGTGCATTGCTAGACATCTAGATAACTGCATTAGTTTTGAGCAACACAACTTATACGAAACAAATTATGCATGTACTACTAGAAAACATGGTATAATGCCATCTAGTGGAAGTATTTGATAATGTTGTTAAAGCACCAAGAACAATTAGATTTAGCTTTGTGATCAAATTTTAATGCAGTATTAGTAGTAGTTATAGTATTGTCTGCGTCACATGTGGAGGGTACTTGTTCCAAACATGGGACCCATAACAAGTGTAAAGTCTGTCCAAAGCCAATATGCATAAATGGAGCCATGAAAATAAATCAAATCCAAAAGGAACCCAATGACAGTTAAATCTAAACAGCAGAAAAACACACTGGCAGCACCAGACTCCACCACTCACAGCTGTCACTCTCTAATTACTCACTGTGGGTTAGCGGCGTACACACACTGCTCCCAGTGTCACGCAGTGTGACTCTAGCACTGGTGAGCATGGGTTCAATAGACCGGCATCTTTACTGCTGTTATATGGCATCGCATTGACAGTTTGTGAAACACGTCGGAATCGAAGTAAGAATCTTAAAGTAAGTTATTAAATGAGCTTCTTGTCTTTTTAGGAAAGGGTTGTCCGGATACTTCTGAGGTTTATATTTAGAGTAAAGATGCGCTATTTCTGTTTGCACAACTGCTTTTCACCTACTCATGATCTACTCATCAGCTATTCTGTCCATCTCACAGTCACACATCGCACATTCTTTATTTAGAAGCTTCCTAAATTGATGGCAGTGTAGCACGCCAAGTCAGTCACGTCGGTCTCAAGATTCCCTCCAAGTGGAGAGATGGCATGAATAATTCAAACAAATGCATGTAAAGAATAGGAAATAAACACATATGAGAGTCCTTTTGCTGACACGCCAAGTAAAAATTGCAAGTTACCAATCTTGGTCTGCCTTGCCGGCTGCTGCAGTTATCGCCACGGGAGCTGCTTTGCATATCAAGTGTAAACATCTCTTAAAGGACAGGGGCCATGAGAGGATGATCAAACTTGCATAATCTCTGCACTGCATTGCAGCGTCCCCTGCAGGGCGCCAGGATATTGCTGTCAGGCACGGAAGGCGGGGGTCTGCTGGGTGCCACATTGTAAATCCCTCTCCTGCACTGGATTCAAGGTCGACCCACAGGGGTTTCTCTGTGGCTGATGCCGATAATTAGAAATCAGGTTGAGCCGATGGCCGATATGCAGTAAAGGACATACATTTCTCAACCTCACAAAAACATTATTGAACACTTGAGCCCTCATTTTGTAGCATCACTGCAGTTGTTTAAAAATGTACATACATTCAGATAAAAAAAATCAAGTGCACTTATCAAATGATATTTAGAAAGGTTCTGAGGGGGATCGATTTTGGCCGATGTATTGTCTACCTCTGTATTATACTGCTGTCCATCTGGCATCTTATGCACATCATCTTTACAAAATGTTTTAAAGCCAGATGGGGAAAGGCAGCCCGTTAAATGTGTTCAGTCCTGTCTCCCTGTGATCACCTATAGTGTACTCAGTGCTGCCAGATCCAGTTGATCTCATTTCTATAATTGCCCGTTTCAGTTGTCAGACAATAAAACAAGTATGGAATTTCATCACGGCTCATGAATAGTGTTTTGACCATCCCTCATTACCAAGCTGCCGAGCTCCAGATATAATCATCACTTTACGACGGTGACATTGTTAGGCAAAATAAACAAAAATATAGGTTAATGACAGCAGCTGTGCAGCCAGATCATTTGAAATTAGCAAGCGGCAGAAATGTCCAGATTCTGCCACAAAGCTTCTGCTGCCACACTTTCATGCATGCATTTATGCTTGTAAAACACTTAAATCTTGGCAGAACATTTCTAAAGTATATTAGACGGCTGGAGCAGATGCTTTGAAGTGCTCAGCAGACACCCAATCCATAACGGTGCTCCAATTGAGCTCAAAAGACATGCTGCTGCATCTAAATTTGGTGTTTTTCAACACTTAATCATAAGAAAATACAGCATTATTTCAAAGTCTGACACCAGAACATCTAAGTGGTGGCTGCACAGAAACCATGTGTGGCCTGGCATCAGAGGTGAGCTCGCAACCCTTTAGTAGTACAACTACCATTTGCGGCCGACACTACATTCGTTTTACTCCTAATAGTGATTTTGTGGACGGGGCGGAACACTGTGAGGGTTCAGTGCTAATTGTAAATCAATGAATATCAGTTAGCTGAGCAGGATGTTTGACCTGGCACAGGGGGTCTGACTTCCTAAAAACTTTGAAGTACAACAGCCTTATTGACAGCTTCTTTAGACTCTTGGTAGCAGCAGAGTTGACATTGTGAAGAAAACATTGAACTCAGAGGTGAGTCCAAAGTATGCCCACACTATGGTCCCCTTTCCTGTGTTACTTTACCGTGACACACAAACAAGCCACTAAAAGTCGCACAGGACTTCCCGGCGTTCCTTTGTGTAGCTGGTGAATATGCACTTTAGGAAGAAAATCAAAAGCAAGAATTACACTGCACAATTACACAATTACATTGCACAAATCAAACTGAATATAGTGTAGTGATAAATTGTACATAGAATAGATAGTAACAATAAAATGTTATGCTAATAACATTATTGCTCTCTGGTAGGAACATTTGTAGGAAACATTTAAGTCTTGAGAATTCTGCACTCAGAGCAAAAATCCTTCCACTCACCAGCTGAATCTGCTAGAGTTCCTAGCGGGTGGCAGAGTGGGGTCCACTTTGCTGCGTTTTTGCGTAAACTAGCTAAAGGCAGTTGAGGCTCGGCGGTGCGTGGACGCTGGCTCGGTCAGCTGACATCGACCGGAACTATGGGGTTCTTCTGAGGCAGTGGGCTGTAGCCGCATCGAGGCATGTCGTCAACTGCTACCAGCTGTTCTGCAGCAGTGTTTCCCAGAACTTGAATGTGTGGACCCATTTGTATTTGAGAAGTGCCTGTGGAAACTTCCGCAAGCCTTAATTTTCTTTTCAAGCCTGAGGTAAAGAGTTGGTGGGTGGTACATATGCTCTCCTTGTATGAAGGAGTCGTATTAAATCCACTGGATGTATGGATGTATAATGAAGGTTTGGTGTTGGAGAAGGTTGCTCATATGTGAATAGTGATTGCTTCTATTATTTAAATGTGCCACATTTTTTCCAATGCGTCCAGGCTTTGATCTGAAGACTACAGACCCCTGCTGGCACCCCGACTGAAATAAACACATTGCTATTCTGCCTCCATATCTTTTGGCAACCTCCCGGCCACATTACGCAGCACTAAATAGGGGGCAGCGACATGCCAGATGTGTGTTGCCACGGAAAGGCCCGAGAAGGAGGAAACACACGCCGTCTGTTTTCTAATATGGTAGAGCAGGCGGTTTTTGGTGCCGCACGAAGACGCTGCCACATTTTTGAACGTACTTCGACCCCCTGCCGCTGTTAGCGTCTAATAAGCTTTTGGCCCAGTAATTTGTTTGCCTCACAGACAGACAGACAGACAGACAGGAGGACAGACAGACACAGTGACAGACAGGTGTGTGATGAGAAGGCTGGACGGCATCCATCTCCGGCTAACTCTGCCGTCTGCAGTCTTTCCCGGCTTTGATCACACTTGGCTTTGGAATGAGTCATACATGAACATACACATGCATGCACACACACGCGTGCAAACCCTCTCATTGCATTTCCTCGTGGCTTCAGCTTGACTTTTTTCCATCAACTTAAATGTTTTTCTTAAGTTGCTGCATAATTGTCTGCATTTCAGTGATATAATTTTGTCTGATCACTGAGTGAACTGAATATGTGCGGATACATGCTTTTTAAAATAAATACATTTTGTCACAATTTAGAGAATGACTATATTTTCTTTATTGAAATTCTTCTTTCACCTTTGTAAATTCAAAATAATGTGTAATCTTTTTTCCTTCATAATCAAGCACTCATACTTCTTATTATTACTTGTAGAACCATGTGTTTATTATATAAAAATTGACAATTACCACCCCAAATCACAATATCGATCACAATGATAAAACTCAAATTATTATTATATTTTTTAACCAAATTGTTGGGCTTTAATACCTTTTGAGCTGCTGCTGAACAACTGAAACGTCCTCACTAAACTCACTGCTGCCTTTCAGTGCTTTGCTTTCCATCATGCATCTGTTCACCTGTCTGTCTTCCTCCAGGTGGGCAGGGATTCAAATGCTCTCTGCTATAAAATCTATCCACTTATTCTCTCCAAGTCCTCTTAGCTTCTCTGCCGTTTGTACAACCTGGTGTTTCTCATTAAGGTTTTAACCCTGTTAATATGTAACAGCAGCAGCAAGACGCCGCTCTGTATTGGACGCTGCAGCCATCGAACAAAGCGATTCCCTAATAATTTATCCTGTGCGCTCCTCGCAAAATGGATCGGGCTCCGTGTCATCTCGGTTTCATTGAAATATATGAGGTTCTGTCTACTTTTTGACATTATCACAAGCACTCGTA
>CAESWR010001198.1:161934-175905 GCA_903171835.1 Mullus surmuletus
AGTGTGAGTGTGTGTGAGTGGAATAATGAGGAAGTGTGAAATTGTTCTTGCATTTGATTCACATGCAGAGTGTGTGTGTGTGTGTGTCTGCGTGTGTGTGCGTGGGTCATGCACGTCTGAAGGTGTTTGTCTGCCTGTGATTATGCGTGCTCGGAGGCGCCCACCTCTCGCGCGGAGCTTTAACGCGACCCAGTGTCTTGCGGCGTTTGCGCGCGCATCCCTCCTGAAGTGGCTTCCTGCTTTGATTTGTGCGGCGCTCGATGGTCTCCCGATAACAAACGGCGGCCTCTCCGTGAGCCGAGCCCACAGCTGCTCCGTCTCTCACCCCGTCCTCCATCTTCCACCCGTTCTTTCCGCCCGCACTCACCAGCTTTTATGGAGGCAATAAATATCCTCCGTCTCTCTACGTGTATAACTTGGTTTTAGAGGCCTGCCGCCGGTAACATCACACTCTCCAAAACCGGGGTTCAGTGGGGGGTCAAAAGCTCCAAAAGACCCAACGCGACATTATTGATGTCAGGAAATATGCTCTCACTTTTGGTTTTAGTATGAGATGTAGTGATTCAAAACATCCTTGTTCTCATATTGTTTATTTAAAAAAGCTTAAAACTGCAAGACAATAAAATAGAACTTACAAAGCTCATAAAATGCATAAAGAAACTGCCGGTCTGGTTCCAGGTGTCTGATTTGTAGACTTCCAGTTTTGTTGAAAGGTGTTCTGGCTAACTTAGTAACTCACGGTTGCATATTTGTACATCCAGCAGCTAAACAACATTATTATTTGCTCTTTTTTTGATATGACGACATATTGGAGCAATTTATAGTATTTTCTGGCATACTTTGGTATGGCTTTTTCTCACAAATGTGTGATCACTGCAGTAGTCTTTCCTTGATACATTTTGACAATTAGATGTTATGTGTTTTTCTCATTATAGAAAAGAATGCAACGAGCTGATATTGGGATGTGATATTAGTCCAAACAGACATTCAGCAGAACCATGGTGGCGATGCATTCACTTCAAGTAATAATTTGGCAAATTTATGTCTGTGATAATATGTAGCATTTTGTTTTACCAAGCTTAGAAATGAACATCGAAGAGAAGCCTTTAGTCTCTGCCATGGTTTATTCATTCAGCAGTGGTATTGGATCGTTATCAGGTATTTAGACTGAAAAATGATGATGTGTGCATTGCTACCATAGGCTCCTCTGCCGCGGCCTTTGACTCGCTACAGCACTAGATTAAGCTAAAACAAACGTTCGGAGAGTCTCTGAGAGGAGGAGGTCCTGCCGGAGTCACGGTGGCTGAATGGATAAAAAGGGATTTGTGGGGATCCGAGGCGACTCCCATTAATTGTGATCTGTGTGTGTTTCAGCGAGGATCACAGAGGCAGGTGGAGGAAGCAGCTTTTACCCATGTGGCCTTTTTAAAGCACTCATGGATCTGAAAGGCAAATTTAGATGCGGCAACAAGTGGCCACATCCAGGAGGCCAGAGATTCACGGGGTGCCACGTTTTACTCCCTTGACCTCCGTGCAGAATTGAAAAGAAACTCGTGTGTGTTTAAAACTTTCAATTTGAAGTGATGCGACCTGAGATTCTTGAATTCACCTTTTCAACTCAAGCTAATATCCGGGTGAGGACAAATCTGCCGACGAGCGTTTCACAGTGAAAGAAAAATAACTCCTGTATTTGAATGAGGTTCATGTCATTGTCAGATTCTCTTTGCACCCAAAACAGAGACGATTTGCATCTTGTAAAGTATCGGCAGTTTGGACTACAACATCGCAAGATCCCCGAGCCACAAGTTCACAACATGTACGCGTCTCAGTTGATCTACTCAGTCTAAAGTCATTAGCAACTTAGCTCTCTCATCGCCAAAATGCGTCATGACTTGTTTTTCCTTGAATGTTGGCTCTCCCCTTTGATTCTCGCTGTTTTTGGGTATCCAGATTTAGCTTTGATGTTGAGGAGAAGCACCTAGCTTGCCAACAGTCAGTACAATTAGCCACGTTAGGTGATGATCAAACCGTGGAGAGAGCTGCCGACTCCAACGTTTGTGTCTTAATGAGGCAGCGGCAGTGGAGGGGTGGGGGGGGTAGAGGAACTCATGCGCTGTTTACTCTTCTAGTTTCTCTTTTCACTCCTATTTCTTGTTTAATTTGCGGCAACGTTTTTTGGGAGAGTTGATAAACCGATTTAATCTGCGTGAATCCTCTCTTTTACATGTGGGATGGAGAACGTCTGGTAATATCGTTTTTGTTTTTTTTTTTGGTGGGGGGCTGATGAAAATCATTCCCCTGAGTCATTATGACTAATGGCCTCTGACCATTTTTGTTTATTTTTTTCCAGCCCTAATGTCAAGTAGCTGCCCAGCCCACACACAAACACACTATGCAGGACTATCTTCCTAATCGCATATGAAACACACCAAGCATTGAGCGCCGTAGAATCATTAACAGCTCCTTGTCTTTTTCCAGAGGTGCAGCAGAGATGTAGGCGGCTAATTATTTTCTCTGCCTCTTCAGAATCAATTGATTGCATGTCTTTGAGTTGGTCTGAAAGCAGCCAAAAGGAAATTTGCTGTCATATCCACATGAAAAAATGTTATTATTCCATACACACAGCGTGCAGACACAAGGTTGACATTTTCTAATTAAACGTTTCCTTAAGCTGTGTACATCTCCCTGGGAAGTCTGAAAGACGCAGACGCCCTCACTGCCAAGATGAAAGAACTCATTATTTTTCCTAGCCCACTATCGTCCTCATGTTTTCCCCTTCTTATCCAGATAACAGAACTATTCCATTTAATCAACGCCGCCTGCTAGAGTACAGCAGAGCAGCCGCGGTCAAGAAAATGCACCTCAACAAGTAAGCATAAAATTCAGTTCTGCCACCCCAAAACAAACAAGTGCAGAGTGCAGCAGGGCATTCATCATTGCTGTTTCTGATTTGACAACTCGCTCTGTTTTAGTATTACAATCATAAGCCCTGAATTGGATAAGGGCAGCAGGAGAGGTTGAAAAATGGAAACGCAATAGATTTGGCCCGCCACCAACATGGGAGGAAAGGAAAAAATTAAAAACAATCCTTTCCTATATGCTTGGAAATGATAGCACTGCACAGATGGTGGAAGACAGTAGAGATCATAGTCTCATCCTCAACTTACTTTGGAGGCTTTCTTGGAATTGGAGCCTTAAATTAACAAAAACAATGGGATATTTTGAACATGTTTTTTGTTTTACTCCTGGTGTAATGCTCATTGAGCACCAGCAAACTTTTATAATTAATGTAAACTTGGGTCGGAAAAATTGGGATTTTATGTTATCGTCTCTCCATTGTGTGAAGATGAAGCAGAAATGTTGGTCGATGTTTGAGGCTCAAAATGGAATCTGTGTTTCAGACTCATCGGATCCCTCTGCCCCTCACTCTGGGACTCCATCAGATATCCTGCTGGCAGACAGGCAATCACAGAGCCAAAGCTTTGTGCATTAGCCCACATTATCTGTGGGGCTTCCGGGCTCGGTGGCTGCAAGAAAAAAAGAAAAAGTTTGCAGTTGCCGTTGAATTCCCCTCTCAGTCATGTTTAAATCGGCGCTCTCAGTGGGAGCAAGGGAGTATTGACCTTTGCCGGCCGTTGTCGCAAACACATTCATCGTTGTAGTCAAATATCATCATAAAGATCGAGAGGAAAGAGGCTTTTCAAGCAGAGGAAGACACTCTAATGTGTTCTTTTTTGAGCAAATAATGAGTAAATGTGTTTCAAAAGGTTCACTTCAGAGAAAAATGTGTCAGTGTCTCAGATTTCAAACAAAGAATGGATAAGTAATATTTTTTCTGCCGCTGTGTAAATGCATTATTCATGAGAGGTACAGTTCAGTTTGATGAACGTATAGAGAAGAAATATGATAAAAGGAGGAGGGGGCGTCTTCAATCTAAAAGGTTTTTTTTGTGTTGGATTGTTTCGTTGTGATTCATGACCATAATTTACAACAGCATTGCAGAAACATAATTAAGAACTGAAAACGTATGCTGATATGACAGCTGTTTATTTAGTGAAAAGCATCATTCTCTTGTCATGCAGGTGTAGAAAATGGAAGCGTTATGAAATAATTATGATAGACACTGCCAACTCTGCGCAGCACAGTTCTCCGCAGACGAAGCCATCTCAGGTTGCATAAGGTGGGGAAAACCAAAGTGCAGTAGATGAAGCTCAACTGTCAAACTCGTCTTTGATTTTTTTTTTTAAATTGCAGAACAAAGTGGTGTCATTGTGTTTAGCTTCCAGAGTGGCTCTCAGAGGACCAGAGCTGGTTCGCAATTATGAAGCTAGATTGATGAGAGCCTAGAGACTCAACCAGACAGACCGAAAATGGACTAAATCTCACTTGTTATTGCAATGCTCCGTCTCAGCACATTGATTGTAATTGTGATAGGCTGACGCACTTTTTAGTAGAGGATTGGTTCAATTGATTTTGTTTAAAGTGTTTTACTGGTCCGACAAGCACGCGTCTTAAGATAAGACTGAGCATAAAAACTAACATGGACTTAACTACTTGCGCACAGATGGACAGAGTGGCTGCTGCAGAGCCGACTTGCAAGCTTGCCACTTTCTGATGAGAACTGGCGTGGAGTCGTCAGCTGCTCTCTGTCCATTAGCCGTCCAGCGATTGTAGCATTAAAGTTCTTTCTGAAAAAAACCCAAAACATCATCAGTGATTCTGCAGTCGTGCGGGGCCGCTGTGCTCGCTGAGAAATGAAAGCAATCCCAGAGCGGTGGGACACCTGTGATAAAAGTGCCCATGCATCACAATGAAATATGTTGGTTAGATTAGCACGAACAAGCGTTTAGAAAAAATAAATAAACAAATAAACTCATATTTAGCTCTAAAACCTTGTTCGTTTTTATCATGCTCACAGTGGATCAAAGCCTGGCTCACGGAACGATTTTCCCAGCTGATATGACTCGCACGATTGCTGCCGGGGTCTGTTGCAGCTCTTTGTGCTCAGCTGAAGTTGTCAAAAGGTCGTTGACCGTCAACTGATCGGTGGCAGCGATGGTTGGCATCCATCTTGCCCGATGTGCAGGCTGACACAAACTTGATCTGGGAAGGGTTCATTTGTTTTGATGTAATCTAATCTCGGGCAAAATTAGAACAAAACGCAATCCAATAATCCATAGGCAGCAGCTGAGGGTTATATGCCTTGATAAAAGACACTTCAACATATATGATAGGAGACGAGGAGATGATCCCACTGCTAAGTAAATGTGCTGTGTTGTGAGCTGCCAATGCAAACTTTCAAAACAGCCAAGCTTTATTCAGACACAAACAGCTTTACAGGAAATTCTTTCAATGAGAATGAACAAACAGTTTCCAGCAAACAGCCTTTATAGGTCAGCTGTGAACCCTCCGATGCTCCGCGCCTAGCGTGGTATTTATTTGAGCGGAGTTGGTGAGGCTTTGAGTTTGCCTTTTACTTGAATTTCTTTCTTTTTGTACATTGTGACTCTTGTTTTTCCAAGACTCCTGTTTTTGGTGTGTTTGTCTTTTTAAGAAACTCCAATCAACCCTATCTTTTGGCTCATCTCTTTGTAAGATCTGGGTGCTTTTGTTTTCCAAGAAGCAGTGTTGAGCTGTTTGCAGTTTTCAGCCTCTGCGGTTTATGTATACTCTGACACAGAAGGACCGTGGGCAAAAATTCTTGATCATACAGCGACTTTTTGACATAATCAGCGGCCTTTGACAGGTTATGCATTGCATTATGTGATTGCATAATCCATTATTTCTGTACTGAGTGTATATAGTAGAGCCCTCCCCCCAGTGCTGTTTACATTCTATACATTTCAGCACATTTTAATGGACTGGTACATTATAAATGGTCTAACAGTCAAGAAAAAGTACCGTCCAGGTAGTGTCTAAGCTTTGTTTCTATCTGTTCAGTTGACAAAAACAGCGAGTTAATGCCGCTCGGTTTCTGTTTTGAGAAGTGTAAGCACCCAGCAGATGCAGTTGAGGAAGCGGTCAGCAGTGTGAAAATGGCACCGTTTGAAGTCATTTGGTTTTTACTGCCTGTGCGCTCGGTGCAGCGTTCCTCCGTGACTGATCCATTCTAAATGCAGTAAATATATACAACACCCTCCCATGGCGAGCTGTGAGAGGCTCTCTGTGCTGCCGATGGCTTTGTAACGGCTCAGCTCGTTCGGTACGTGAGCCTGCGCGGGTTGTCGCACTTGCACATATTTATGCATGCATGTGCACCTCGGCGCCCTGCCCGCCGCCCACCGCCCACCCGCCGGCGCTTCAAAGCCACATTCGTGGAGTAATGTCACCATCAGGCAGGCAGGTGTCAGGGGATGTGACAGAGGAGAAAACTGTCTGACTGTGGTAATAAGCGTCTTCCTTGTCGGAATAACGCTCTAGACTAAAAATGACTGGGAGGAATCCGTCTCCACCATTGAGGTCCACCGGGCCTCCATTCACCACAGTGTGAAAACACAGACTGCAGCGGCTCTGTGATAAATGCCACGCTCTCGCTCTGTTTGTGACTTTGCGTTTGCAGGGGGAGGAGGGAGGGAAAGGCCTCACACAGCCCCTGGCACTATCTGGCTACTAGACGCCCCCTTACTCCCACACACACACCAAGGAGAAATTAGCTCGTTATGTCCCCAAATCATAATTCATAATGTTCTTTTAAAGCCTTGTTAGCGTTGTGGTCGGCTATTTTAAGGGGGAAAAACAGCTCAGCAGAGACACGTACTGATATTAAAGAGTTTATAACCAAGCTGTTTAGGAAAGATGGACCTCGAAAAAAAAATATCATCAAAGACGAATAGATACACGTCCTGTGAATGCGCTGCTTAAAATCAGGGGCTTTTAAAGCTGTGGCAGGACATAGTAAGAAGTAGTTCTTTTAAGTGTCATACGAACAACAGTGGAAGCTGAAGAGAAATGTGTTTTAGTGTGTTGTTCCATAGAAGAAAAAATGAATGTATTCAGGGATGACTCACAGAGGGACAAAGGAGGTGTGAGCGATGCGCAGCAGACGGAGCTGCCTCTGCCTCCAACACTATCTGCAGTGATGCATCTCCACCCCACTTTCATATTTCAATTATAACATATAAAGTGTTTTAATTCATAGCAGAAATCAGAACCTGAATAATGAATGGAAAAACCACAGCTCGTTTCTCACCTGTGTTTTCACGTTAACCTTCAAAACGGAAACTAAAAAATGGTGGTATTCCTCAAAACCTCTCCTCTCAGACAAGCTCTCCGTTTTCCCTGCATTATATTGTTTGACCACAAACCAAACAATCCTGTCTTTTTGTAGACTTTGACATCGGACAAAGGACGACGCCGGCTGCGTTTGGTCAGGTCGTAGTCGATTATACATTCCAAGCACAACAAACACAGACATTACAAACAGTCCAGTGAATGTTTTGAAAATGTTTTTTGTCATGTGGTTTTCCCATTTTTCACGTGTAGGATGGGATGTTCTCAGATCATTTAGCAAAGTTGTTTTGAGGTTAAAGTTGTTGCCCTTTCACACTTTAATCATTCGGGCCAGACTTTCGAGGACAGATCTGAAACGTTCCCAGAGCAAACACCCGGACCTTTACCCAACTTGAAGTCCACCATGTGCTGTGTGTATGATGTGTGAATGAAAATCCCAACTTTGTTTTCAGTTTTTACTCCATAAAGGCAAAGACAGCAGCGTTTTTGTACTGCTTTCACAGCAAATGTATCCAGGCTAACAAAAGCATGAACTTCCAGGTGTTGAGCGGCTGTAAATCTTGTCCATCGTGGATTCCATCACTTGATGTGCTTTTCCTCTGCTAATGAATGAGTCAAAAACTAATCTTTGCCAGGAGAAGAGTAAAAAATTCATGACCATCTGGCTCCAAAACTTTTAATCACTGACATTTTGGTGGGGGACCTCCATGAGTGCAGGCCAGAGGGTTCATGGGGTCCTTGTGCATCTTTCAAGATGAGATCGGGGGATGGCCGTGGGTCTTCCTTGAGAAAAGAGTTTATAAGATAAAATTCACTCACGTTGCATAATTCAGAAGCTATGACTGTCAGGTGAACCCGTCTTTAATGGGAAATCATCGTCCTCAAATGAAGCCATGCATTTGTTTATATTGCTTTTCTTAATCTCACATACATGGGAAATACTGCATATTTCCAGGCTAAATTATTCTGCAGTGTTTTTCTTTAAAATAAAGGGCGTGCTAAATTCATTAGCTGTTGTTTGGTTAAACTTGAGAGTTCAAAGCACCGTCAGCGCTCTAGAGTAACATATTTCTTCAATCCAAACATACCAAGACGAGTTCTTAGCCTCCCCCTCTTCAGCTCAGATCAATCAAATAAGGCGAGAACTTCTCAACCATTGTGCACGTCTCCTCCAAGGCCATATTTGGAGCCGCAGTCTGAACAAACACGCCGCCGCCGCCAATGCCGATCCTGCACTTCAGATCCCAGCCAGCGGGTGGAAAGTGCCCCCCACCCTGCTGCTGCCGCCGTTGCCCTGGAATCAACGTCCTCTAGTGAATGACAATAAATCAGGACGGTTCTCAGAATGGGAGACGGCGGAGGACGGCGTCATGCTTCAGCAGCCTGCTCCCTACGTCCACGGGTTACGTCTGCTCCTTGATGTGGTCACTCACAGACAAATGACAGCCCGGACACAAAAATGCTATTCCATCTCTAAAGAAAATGGTTCCTCCTGACAAAAACAATATAGTCTCCTCAGTATGTGATGCAGAAACTGCTCAGAAGAGGAGGGGAAAAGGAAGAACCGTCTGATCATGCATTGGCCTCGAGAGGACAACCGGCAAAAAGTACATCAAACTTTTTTCAGTCTCTCACTTTTTCAACTCATCCACAGCTGAATAATTTTATTTCGGCTGCTGAAAGATGCAAACAAAATCGATGGAGAAACCCCCAAGAATGCAGCTGCCCGTCAGAGAATCACAATGGGTCGGATTTGGCGGCCTTGGCTCACACCTCGTCTTTAACCCGAGCTGAGCACCCTGTGAGAGTCCGTGGACCTCCGGCGCTCTCTGCCACTCAACCACAAAATGCCCGCACGGCCTGGCAGAGACGTGTGGGATCCACACGGAGGTGCGCTCAATCAGCTGTGGCAGCCGGTCGCGCTCCAACACCTCACACAGACGCTCCGTGTTGGTTTTTCCATCAATTTGTCACCCACTTCTATTTTAGCTTTACAGTGTTTTCCCCCTGCAAAGTGCAGAGACTCTTCCTGCAAATCCAATCATATGTATTATTTACAGTTTTCTGAAGGAGCGGGAATCCTTGAAGACCCCCCCCCCCTCTCTCTCTCTGCACTGTGTGATGTGTGCTCGGAATACCACAACAGAGAGAAAGCGAGTGTTTGACAGGCAACACTAAACTACAGTTTGGATCACTTATTAATGAAGGTGTGAAATTTATAGACAAAGCTAGCGGGACCATAAGACGCTCAAGTCAGATGATCCCTAAATAATGAATCAAAAAATCAATAAATGATGGTCCATGTTATTTGAATTAATTCCTACATCAGTGTGAATCCTCAACCAGATGCCTTTCCTTTTGCTTTGTATATTGCAGCTGTCAGCTGTACCNCCCCCCCCCCCCCCCCCCTTTTTTTGTTCTTTTAAAGTCCACTCATCACAATCGGAACTATGATTAAACAAGTGCTTAAGTTTTCTTCAGAGAAAAAAAAGGAGAGAGAATGCACCGCTAATTAGGCCCTTTTCGAATGAATTGTTACGCACTAACACATGAAGGTTTTCAAGTAGTTTTTTTCTGTTTTGTGATCTGTCATCAGTACAAGGAAATGTGAGATGTGGCCTTACAGTCGTGATATCGCCCAAACCATCTGGATGGAACAAATGGTGCTGCTGTCAGTTTGATGTCACACTCTCTCCTGCTTTACTGAAACACGTTACGGTTTTCCTCTGAGCGGGGAAAAGTCTGAATATGCAACATAAGATTAAATTAACTTGTCAAAATCTGAACCTACAAAACCATATGAAGGGTGAGAAGTATTAATTTTATTTAGTGTTTCACAGACTTTGAACTGCATCTCGCGTTTAGCTTCAGTATGTCTGGCAGCTCTGATCTCTGAGCTTCCGTCTCCCACTCCCCACTCACACCAGCAGCATCGAGCAGACAGGATGCAATTCATTTCACACAGAGTCACAGAAAGTGACAGTGCACCTGCCGGAGAGGTTTTAGTGACTTAGCAACGCCAGAATACTGAGCAGACGTCAACTTTATGTAAATAATAAGTAATCCAGTTCCTCTGCCGCTTGCTAATTCTCCTCTCGCCTGGTGGAGAGCAGAGCAAGTCACAGGGAGAACCTCTGCTTCTGCTTATCGATTTGGAGTGTTTTTTTTTATTTCTAAATGATTGCATACTTTTTGCGTTACCATGTTATTTTGTCTAGCCTCTTAATAGGGTTATTAAGTCTTTTTTTCTTGTCTCTCGACAACTTCCACCACACGCACAACTTTCATGGAGTCCTGTCGATTTACTGAATTTTTCTTGGCAGTGTGTTTAAAAGTCTAATAATCACTGCTTAACCTCAATAAATGACAGCTATGGTGGCAATCTTTTTTTTTTTTTGCAATTAAACGAACTTCAGTTGTTCAGAGTGGCAGTTGCTGATTGTCTGCTTTGACAAAAATACAAACCCATTTTGGTCTTCTTCTGAAGGTTCGAGTTAATCATTCCTCTGATTACTGTGAAGTAGTATAAAAAACACATTTTCATAAAATGTTTTGTTGAGAGAATTTGCCTATTTTTTTGCGGTCTGTGAGCCCAGTCTGGCCCACACTCACTAATTCATTGAGTGGTTGAGTGGTGCATTAAACAGTCAGAATTCACCTTTGAAAGAAAAGAAAGATGTCCACCGCTGTGTGAAAGGTGAAGTTGGTTAATTAAGTTGGGATGGTTCCTTGCTACATATCAATTTAAACCACACACACTGCTTGTGGTATCAACATCGACACACTCCAACTCCATGTGAACCACCAGCGTACCTCAAGTCCCCAGAGTCCAGCCATCGACTCCTCTGGTGTGACCCTCTCCCGGAGTCGCCCAACCCACCGAGAAGAGCAAATCACATGTCCCCGCGTTTGCAAATTACTTTTCTTGCACCTGAGTGCTCTTCCAACCTTTCGGAAATCGGGTTCGTGGCAAATTATTCACTGTTCCTAATCATCTGGAATGGAAGAATGTAATTAGTTAACACCCAAATAAGATTGATTAACAGGCCTAAACCGGGAGACTTCCTTGACAGATTAAAAGAGAGTCACATATAATCTCTACTTGCACTCGGCAAGCAAACACAGTCCCTCTTTAATTAACCGTACCTAAAGGGAGGAATGGAGAAGGCGATCCAGTGAATCGAAGGTGTTCAGGTGCAGGGCTGATGAACAGTTTCTTTATTTGACGCTGCTCAGGAGGGGTGGGCGAGTGTTGACTCCGTGAGCCCAATTCCTCCAGGTGTCACAGCAATTCATTTCCTGCTTGTGTGTGAAGGGACGAGAGAGAGAAAAAAAGTCACTGTGTTTCTCTAAAGAAATTCACACACCCCCTCGATATGATTGGGGGTGTTGATTGTGAGCGTTTCCCGGGGAGACAGCAACACCTCGCCTCACGCAGAGTTGCCACAGATCCTCCCGCACCCTCCAAATGGCGGCTTTTCGGTATTGACCGTGGCTTGTGTTTGCCGTGGGTGTACTAATGCAGTACCTGCTGTTTGGAACTCTTCCTGAGGGATATGTTGAAACTGAGTCAATATTTATGAGTATTGCGGTGGTGGGCTCTTCCCTAATGGTACACTGCCTCTGAGGTGTCCGTGCAGAGTGTTGAAGGCAGGACGCCCGGGGCTGCCGATGATGAGGGAGACCGAGCCGGAGTGGCCAAAAGACAGAGCCAGTTTGTGTCGGGGGGGCACACATACAGAGCATATTGACCTGCCCTGTATAATAGCAGCAATCTTCTGTTTTAGCCCCGGGATTAGTAATAATTTCACTGCAGATACAGTTTTTGTTTGCTGATGCGTGTGGGTTTGTGTTCAGAAAAGATGGATGCTTCGCCCTTCAAATGGAAGGTTTTCAGGTCACCCGACCTGACCTTTGCATTGCATCAACATTCCCTGCTCATGTTGGAAACTCCACAGACTGCAAGCTGGTCAGTCTATCAGTGATATCTAGCTTGTTTATGCACAAAAAAATACAGAGCCCTGGTATAAAATATCACAATTCCCTCTAACTACTTGACATGGCATTTTATTAGCATTAGGTGATAGCATTAACTGTTTGCTAGTGTATATGATTTGCTAGCATAACTTTTTAAGGCCACTGGTCAAAATGGAACCATTTTGGCTGAACAACAATGAAAACCCATCAGCACACACCAAAGATGTAGGGCTGAAATTATTACCAGAGTAATTCTAATAGCTGGTTTACAGTGAAAACATTTACTTTGTAGGTAATTCAATTACTTGATTAATCGATGGAATATTTCTTGGCACTACTCGATTGCTAAAATATTCAAAGCTGTAGCCTCAATCACCATTATGTAACCACATAACTCATTATTTTAGCAAAATTAGCAGCAGCTGATACTATTAGATGACATTAATTGTTAGATAGCGTTTATTGTTGGCTAGCTTAACTACTTGAACATGTTGCTTCTCTAAAATGGCACAGGACATGTTAGCACATCGAACCCAGCAACAACTCGAGACCATTATGGCCAAAGAACAATGAAAACGCATCTGTACACATTGCACATATGTTGAGAGGAAAAGCACCACTTCTCGGTCTCTTCCACCCTAAAACCTCGTGGTGGCTCAGCTTCCTCCGTAGGAGAGAGGCTGCTCACTGTGTCACTGCGTGTTAATCAAGAATGTCAGTATTTAATGAATTCAAATACCCCACTTAACTTTTTGTTTAAAACAAAGTAGCTCAAGGGGGTGGAGAGAAAAAAAAGCACATGAGTGGGTAGGTTTCTTTTGAAGGAGTGCAGGCAGACGAAAAAGTTTATTTCCAGCCCAGTCTGTCAGCGTCCGTCGCTGCCAGTTGTGATTGTTGTAACCCACCAGCAAGCCACAGGTACCGCTGCTGGCAACTCAACCCACTGCGAAACGGCGGGTGGGTGCTCGGCCTCTGTTTCCCAAAAAATAAGAAACGGCTCCAATTAAATCAACAGATGCAACAC
Source organism: Mullus surmuletus (assembly GCA_903171835.1). Lineage (NCBI taxonomy): Eukaryota > Metazoa > Chordata > Actinopteri > Syngnathiformes > Mullidae > Mullus > Mullus surmuletus. The sequence goes on from CAESWR010001198.1 coordinate 175,166, forward strand.
TCAGTCCTTCAATCATTAGATTAAAAAAAACCGATAACAATTGGTCGGCAGCCTGAAAACCCACATGCGCTCACAGTCACATTGCGTCCTTCTGCATTTGTACCTTGATGTTTTTTCTCATTTGTAAAGCCTTTTAGAGCACATTAAATTCTTGTATGCTAACTGTGTGCACTCATGGCCAGATTAATATGTAATGGAGCTCAGGGGCAAAAATAACCCCCACCGCCGCTGCCTCTGCACAGAGCAGCCTGTACATGTCAACTTCATTATACGCCCAGAGGCCAAGCAGCCAACCACCTTAGAATGTCAATTAGAACACAAGATAACCTGCAATAATAAAGGAAAACTCAATTTATTTCATTCCATTCCAAGGTTGGGTAATGCACAGGAAGCTTTTTCCTGGAGTGGGAATTGGACCTTACCTTCCGAGGTAGCTGGCAGGTTTCCTCCCCCCAGTTTTCACATGGAAAACGTCCGACATTACTGGATGAAGGTTGTAGTTCCATCTTCAACTGAGGAGCAGCTTTCACCACTGAAGTGTGAGCACTTTTATTCTTTCCTAATGATAATAACTGAGATTTATTTGATTAGCAGTAAATCATCATCATAGTTATAGACAATAATCAAAAGCAACGACAACTCCCTTTAACAGATGAAACTCCGGAATGCAACCTAGTCATTACCTAGGGTGACACAACTGTAATTTTGAGCGGTTTTTAGCAGAAAAGTTTGAGGAGAAA